>JAPFBE010000096.1:0-156843 GCA_034336665.1 Luscinia megarhynchos | reverse complement strand
GTGTCCCCTCCCCAGGTGTGCCCAGGTGTGTCTTTTTTCCTCAGGTGCGCCCAGGTGAGGGAATTCTGCACAGGTGTGCCCAGGTGTGCCTTTTTTCCTCCCAGGTGTGCTTTTCACCCCCAGGTGTGCCCAGGTGAGAATTCCGCTACCCAGCTGTGCCCAGGTGTGACTCCTCCCCCAGGTGTGCCCAGGTGCGCATCCCTCCCCACAGGTGTGCCTCAGGTGTGTTTTTCTCCCAGGTCTGATTTTTTTCCCTCTCCCCCAGGTGTCATTTTTCCCTCCCCCAGGTGAGCTCAGGTGTGTCTTCTTTCAGGTTTGGATCGGTTCCTCCCCCGGGTGTGCTTTTCACCCCCAGGTGTGCCCAGGTGTGTCTTTTATCCCCCAGGTGCGATCCTCCCCCAGGTGTGCCCAGAGAGTGCTTATCCCCTCAGGTGTGCTCAGGTGTGTCCTTCCCCCCAGGTGTGATTTGTTCTCCAGGTGTGCCCAGGTGTGTTTCTCCCTCCCAGGTGTGTTTTTCAGGTGTGTCCTCAGGTGGTGTGCTCTTTCCAGGTGCGATTCCTCCCCCAGGTGTGTGTTTCATCCTCAGGTGCATTTCCTCAGGTGTGCCCAGGTGTGTCCCTCCCCCAGGTGTGTTTCATCCCCCCAGGTGCATTTCCTCAGGTGTAGCTTTCCTCCCCCCAGGTGTGTGTCCTCTCCCCCCAGGTGTGCCACAGGTGTGTCCCTCCCCCAGGTGTAAGCTTTCATCCCCAGGTGCATTTCTCTCCCCCAGGTGTATTTCCTCCCCAGGTGTGTCCCTCCCCCCAGGTGTGCACAGGTGTGTCCCTCCCCCCAGGTGTGCTTTCATCAGGTGTATTCTCTCTCTCAGGTGTGTCCCCTCCCCCAGGTGTGCCTTCCAGGTGCTGCCTTCTCACCTCCTGCCTGCTCCCAGGGCGGGTCGGCTCTGCACTGCCACCGCCCTCCCCCCAGGGTGACCGGGCCTCTGCCCCACTGGCTGGGCTGCCGAGGCCATTGCTGAACGGGCTCGGGAGCACCTCATGGGGCGACTCCTGGCTCTTACTCTGGGTGGGAGCCGCTGACGGCAAATATCCAAAATATCCCAAACTCACTACCAAAAATATCCCAAAATATCCCAAAAATAATCGCCTCTGTGCACCTGGCTTAGCTCTGGGGAGGCCGGGACGCCCCAAAATATCCATAAAAATATCCGGAATCAAAATATCCCAAAAATATCCCAAAATATCACCCAGCACACCTGGCTTACTGGGGAGCCGGACGGGCAAAATATCCCCAAAATATCCCTAAAAATACCTCCCAAAATACTCCCAAAATATCAAAAATCCCAAAAATATCCCAAAATATCCCAAAATCCCACTCCTCAAGCATCCTGGCTTTACTCTGGGGAGCCGGACGCTGAAATAGCCCAAAAATCCCCCAAAATATCTAAATTATCCAAAAATCCAGCCCCCAACATCCAACCCCCCAAATATCCCAAAATCCCCCAAAAATAACCCAAAATATCCCAAAATATCCCCCAAAAATATCCCAAAATAATCAAAATATCCCAAAACACTAAATAATCCTAAAATATCCCAAAATCCACCTCTGAAATATCCTAAAATTATCCAAAAATCCAGCCCCAAATATCATCCAAAACCCCTCTAAATATCCCAAAATCCCAAAAATAACCCAAAATATCCCAAAAATATCCCTCAAAAATATCCCAAAAATACTCTCAAAATATCCCAAAATACTCCAAATATCCCAAAATATCCCAAAAATATCCCAAAATCCCCCAAAAATATCCCAAAATCCCCCAAAATATCCCCAAAATATCCCAAAAATCTAAAAACATCTCAAAACCCCAACATCCCAAAAGTCCCCCAAAACCCCCTAAAATATCAAAAAATCCCCCAAAAATATCCTAAAAATACTTCCCCAAAAAATATCCAAAAGTACCCCCCAAAAAATATTCAAAAATACCCCCCAAAAAATAAGCCAAAATACCCCTAAATCCCCCCTAATATATCCCTCAAAAAATATCCCAAAATCCCCCTAAATATCCCAAAACCCAAAAAATATCCAAAATCCTCCCTAAAATATCCCAAAAATATCTCCCAAAATCCCCCCAAAAATATCCAAAATCCCTCCAAAAAATATCGCAGAAAAATACCCCCAAAAATATCCCAAAATATCCCCTAAAAAATATCCCCAAAATATCCCAAAATCCTCGCCTCAAGCACTCTGCTCTTCAACCTGGGAGCTGGACAGCCCCAAAACATCCCAAAATGTCCCCAAAAATATCCCAAAATATCCTAAATCCCCCCCAAAATATCCCAAAATCCCCCACCTCAGCTCTTTAACACCTGAGCCCCCCCCAGGTGTGTCCCTCCCCCCCCAGGTGAGTCCCAGGTGTGTCCCCTCCCCCCCAGGTGTGTCCCACCTGTCCCCAGGTGTGTCCCCAGGTGTGTCCCTCATCCCCCAGGTGTGCCCCCAGGTGTGTCCCAGGTGTGTCCCCCATCCCCCAGCTGTCCCCAGGTGTGTCCCCTAGGTGTGTCCCTTTCCCCCATCCCCCCAGGTGTGTCCCTCCCCCCAGGTGAGTCCCAGGTGTGTCCCCTCCACCCCCAGGTGTGTCCCAGCTGTCCCCAGGTGTGTCCTTCAGCCCCCCAGGTATCCCCAGGTGTGCCCCCAGGTATCCCCAGGTACCCCCAGCTCTCCCCCAGGTGTGTCCCAGGTGTGTCCCCCACCCCCAGGTGTGTCCCAGCTGTCCCCAGGTGTGTCTCCCTCAAATGCCACCTGAGCCCCCTCAGGTATCCCCAGGTGTGTCCCAGGTGTGTCCCCACCCCCCAGGTGTGTCCCAGGTGTGTCCCAGGTATCCCCAGGTATCCCCAGCTGTCCCAGGTGTGTCCCAGGTGTGTCCCCACCCCCCAGGTGTGTCCCAGCTGTCCCCAGGTGTGTCCCAGGTATCCCCAGGTGTGTCCCAGGTGTGTCCCCACCCCCCCAGCTGTCCCCAGGTGTGTCCTTCAGCCCCCCCAGGTGTGTCCCAGGTGTCCCCAGGTGTGTCCCCCCAAATGCCACCTGAGCCCCTCAGGTGATCCCTCAGGTGTGTCCCAGGTGTGTCCTTCAGCCCTCAGGTGTGTCCCACCTGTCCCCAGGTGAGTCCCAGGTGTGTCCCCAAATCCCACCTGAGCTCAGGTGAGTTCCAGGTGTGCCCCCTCCCCCCAGGTGTGTGTCCCACCTGTCCCCAGGTGTGTCCCCAGGTGTGTCCCCTCATCCCCCCCTAGGTGTGCTCCTAGGTGTGCCCCCAGGTGTGTCCCCACCCCCCCAGGTATCCCCTAGGTGTGTCCCAGCTGTCCCAGGTGTGTCCCTCCCCCCCCAGGTGTGTCCCAGCTGTCCCCAGGTGTGTCCCAGGTGTGTCCCCACCCCCAGGTGTCCCCAGGTGTCCCCAGGTGTGTCCCAGGTGTGTCCCCATCCCCCAGCTGTCCCCAGGTGTGTCCCAGGTGTGTCCCAGGTGTGTCCTTCTCATCCCCCCAGGTGTGTCCCCCTACCCTCCCAGGTGTGTCCCAGCTGTCCCCAGGTATCCCCAGGTGTGTCCCCTCCACCCCAGGTGTGTCCCAGCTGTCCCCAGGTGTGTCCTTCAGCCCCCAGGTGTGTCCCAGGTGTGCCCCCCAGGTATCCCCAGGTACCCCCAGCTCTCCCCCCAGGTGTGTCCCAGGTGTGTCCCCACCCCCCAGGTGTGTCCCAGGTATCCCCAGCTGTCCCAGGTGTGTCCCAGGTGTGTCCCAGGTGTGTCCACACCCCCCCAGGTGTGTCCCAGCTGTCCCCAGGTGTCCCCAGGTGTGTCCTTCTCAGCTCCCCCAGGTGTGCGTCCCAGCTGTCCCAGGTGTGTCCCAGGTGTGTCCCAGGTGTGTCCCTCAGGTATCCCCAGGTGCTCCCAGGTGTGTCCTTCACCCCCAGGTGTGTCCCAGGTATCCCCAGGTACCCCCAGCTCTCCCCCAGGTGTGTCCCAGGTGTGTCCCCACCCCCCAGGTATCCCCCAGGTGCCCCCCCAGGTGTGTCCCAGGTGTGTCCCTCATCCCCCCCAGCTGTCCCCAGGTGTGCCCCCCCAGGTGTGTCCTTCACCCCTCAGGTGTGTCCCCCCACCCCCAGGTGTGTCCCAGCTGTCCCCCAGTTGTGTCCTTCAGCCCCCCAGGTGTGTCCCAGGTGTGTCCCAGGTATCCCCAGGTGTGTCCCCCACTGCCTCAGGTATCCCCAGGTATCCCCAGGTACCCCCCAGCTGTCCCCAGGTGTGTCCTCTACTCTCCAGCTGTCCCAGGTGTGTCCCAGCTGTCCCCAGGTGTGTCCCAGGTGCCCCCAGCTGTCCCAGCTGTGTCCCAGGTGAGTCCCTCGCTCCCCCAGGTGCCCCCCCCAGCTGTCCCAGGTGTGTCCCAGGTGTGTCCCAGGTATCCCCAGGTATCCCCAGCTGTCCCCAGGTGTGTCCCAGGTGCTCCCAGCTGTCCCAGCTGTGTCCCAGGTGTGTCCCCACCCCCCAGGTGTGTCCCCAGGTATCCCCATGCTGTCCCAGGTGTGTCCGCTCACCTGGGCGGTCCCGCCGAACGAGGACACGACGCTCACGGCCGCGGCCTCGGTGCCCTCGAGCGGCGCCTCCGTCACCTGCACCACGCGGTACGTCACCTGCGGGGGCACTGCGCTCACCTGGGGCACCTGGGGGCCTCACCTGGGCACACCTGGGGGCACCTGGGGCTCACCTGGGCACACCTGGGGCACCTGGGCACACCTGGGGGCCTCACCTGGGGGCACCTGGGGGCACCTGGGGCACCTGGGCACACCTGGGGCACCTGGGGCACCTGGGGGCACCTGGGGGCTCCCCACCTGGGGCACCTGGGGGCACCTGGGGCACCCTGGCACACCTGGGGGGCAGGGAGCCTCACCTGGGCTCACCTTGGGGGGCACCTGGGCACACCTTGAGGGTCAGGCTGCCGGGCACCGCGCCACCTGGGCACACCTGGGGCACCTGGGGCACCTGGGGGCACCTGGGCACACCTGGGGCCTCACCTGGGCACACCTGGGGGCACCTGCACACCTGGGCACCTTGGGGGCCTCACCTAAGCACACCTGGGCACACCTGGGGGTCACCTGGGCCCACCTGAGCACACCTGCAGGGAGCCTCACTCTGGCACACCTGGGCTCACCTGGGGGCAGGGAGCCTCACCTGGGACACCTGGAGCACACCTGGGGGCAGGGAGCCTCACTCTGCAAGCACCTCCAGCACTGACCTACACACACACACCTGTGGTGCCCTCACCTGTCCCTCCTTAGGGACCCTCCAGATGTGCCCAGGTGAGCTCAGGTGCCTCCCCAGCTGTCCCAGGTGTGCCCAGGTGCGTATTTACCTGCCCCAGGTGTGCCCAGGTGAGCTCAGGTGTGAGTTACCTGCCCCAGGTGTGTATTTACCTGTCCCAGGTGTGAGTTACCTGTCCCAGGTGTGAGTTACCTGTCCCAGGTGTGCCCAGGTGTGCTCAGGTGTGCCCAGGTGTGCCCAGGTGTGCCCAGGTGTGCCCAGGTGTGCCCAGGTGTGCTCAGCTGTGCCTCACCCTGCCCGCTAAGCTGTCCCTCCGAAGTGGCACTGCAGCCAGGTGAGTTACCTGTGCCCAGGTGTGAGCTACCTGTCCCAGGTGTGCCCAGGTGTGAGTTACCTGTCCCAGGTGTGTGGGCTACCCGTCCCAGGTGTGAGTTACCCGTGCCCAGGTGAGTTACCTGTGCCCAGGTGTGCCCAGGTGTGAGTTACCTGTCCCAGGTGTGAGTTACCTGTGCCCAGGTGTGAGTTACCCAGCCCAGGTGTGCCCAGGTGTGAGTTACCTGTCCCAGGTGTGAGTTACCTGTGCCCAGGTGTGAGCTTTTCACCTGTCCCAGGTGTGTGTGTTACCTGTCCCAGGTGTGTATTTACCTGTCCCAGGTGTGTGTTACCCGTCCCAGGTGAGTGTTACCTGTCCCAGGTGTGAGTTACCTGTCCCAGGTGTGAGTTACCTGTGCACAGGTGTGCCCAGGTGTGTGTTGCTACCTGTGCCCGTGGTGTGAGTTACCTGTCCCAGGTGTGAGCTACCTGTGCCTAGGTGTGTATTTACCTGTCCCAGGTGTGTATTTACCCTGCCCCAGGTGTGAGTTACCTGTCCTAGGTGTGGAGTTACCTGTCCCAGGTGTGAGTTACCTGTCCCAGGTGTGAGCTACCTGTGCCCAGGTGTGTATTTACCTGTCCCAGGTGTGTGTTACCCGCCCCAGGTGTGAGCTACCCGTCCCAGGTGTGAGTTACCTGCCCCAGGTGAGTGTTACCTGCCCCAGGTGAGTGTTACCTGCCCCAGGTGTGAGTTACCTGTCCCAGGTGTATTTACCTGTCCCAGGTGTGAGTTACCTGTCCCAGGTGCATTTACCTGTCCCAGCTGTGCTCACCTGCCCGCTAAGCTGTCCCCCTCGAAGTGGCACTGCAGCTTAGGTGTGAGTTACCTGTCCCAGGTGTGTGTTACCTGTCCCAGGTGAGTGTTACCTGTCCCAGCTGTGAGTTACCTGTCCTAGGGTGTGTGCTACCTGTCCCAGGTGTGCCTAGGTGGAGTTACCTGTCCTAGGTGTGAGTTACCCTGTCCCAGGTGTGTGTTACCTGTCCCAGGTGTGAGTTACCTGTCCCAGGTGTGAGTTACCCGTCCTAGGTGTGAGTTACCCGTGCCCGGTGTGTATTTACCTGTCCCAGGTGTGTGCTGCTACCCGCCCCAGGTGTGAGTTACCTGTCCCAGGTGTGAGTTACCTGCCCCAGGTGAGTGTTACCTCGCCCCAGGTGAGTGTTACCTGCCCCAGGTGTGAGTTACCTGTCCCAGGTGTGTATTTACCTGTCCCAGGTGGGAGTTGCCATCTGTCCCAGGTGCATTTACCTGTCCCAGCTGTGCTCACCTGCCCGCTAAGCTGTCCCTCTCGAAGTGGCACTGCAGCCAGGGTGTGAGTTACCTGTCCCAGGTGTGTGTTACCTGTCCCAGGTGTGTATTTACCTGTCCCAGGTGTGAGTTACCTGTCCCAGGTGAGTGTTACCTGTCCCAGCTGTGAGTTACCTGTCCTAGGGTGTGTTACCTGTCCCAGGTGTGCCCAGGGTGAGTTACCTGTCCCAGGTGTGAGTTACCTGTCCCAGGTGTGTGTTACCTGTCCCAGTGTGTGAGTTACCTGTCCCAGGTGTGAGTTACCTGTCCCAGGTGTGCCCAGGTGTGCCCAGGTGTGCCCAGGTGTGCCCAGGTGTGCTCACCTGCCTCGCTGTCCCTCCCGAAGTGGCACTGCAGCCCCCTGGCTCCCGTGCCCTGGACGGGCGGGCGACGTGCCACGGGAGCCCCCTCACCTGGCGGGGCCTCACCTGGGCGCCAAAATATCCCAAAATTACCCCAAAAATATCCTGAAATATCCCCTCACCTGGCGGGGCCTCACCTGGCCACCAAAAACACCCAAAATTATCCAAAAAATATCCCAAAATATCCTGAAATATCCCCTCACCTGGCGGGGCCTCACCTGGAGAGCCAAAATATCCCAAAATTATCCAAAAATATCCCAAAAAATCCAAAATATCCCCTCACCTGGCGGGGCCTCACCTGGAGAGCCAAAACATCCCAAAATTATCCCAAAAATATCCCAAAATATCCCAAAATATCCAAAATATCCTGAAATATCCCCTCACCTGGCGGGGCCTCACCTGGAGAGCCAAAATATCCCAAAATTATCCCAAAAATATCCCAAAAAATATCCCAAAATATCCCCTCACCTGGCGGGGCCTCACCTGGGCACCAAAAACACCCAAAATTATCCAAAAATATCCCAAAAAATATCCCAAAATATCCAAAATATCCTGAAATATCCCCTCACCTGGCGGGGCCTCACCTGGGCGCCAAAATATCCCAAAATTATCCAAAAAATATCCCAAATTATCCCAAAATTATCCCCTCACCTGGCGGGGCCTCACCTGGAGAGCCAAAATATCCCAAAATTATCCCAAAATATCCCAAAAAATATCCCAAAATATCCAAAATATCCTGAAATACCCAAAATATCCCCCCACCCTGGGCAACCAAAAAACACCCAAAAATTATCCCAAAAAATATCCCAAAAATATCCTGAAATATCCCTCACACCATGGGGCCTCACCTGGAGAGCTCAAAATATCCCAAAAATTATCCCAAAAATATCCCAAAAATCCAAAATATCCCTCCTCACAGTCTATGGGCCTCACCTGGGCACCAAAATATCCCAAAATTATCCAAAAATATCCAAAATATCCTGAAATATCCCAAAAATATCCCCAAAAATATCCAAAATATCCCAAAATATCCAAAATTATCCCCAAAAATATCCAGAATTATTCAAAATATCCCAAAATTATCCCAAAAATATCCGAAAATATCCCAAAATATCCCCTCACCTGGCGGGGCCTCACCTGGAGAGCCAAAAACACCCAAAATTATCCAAAAATATCCCAAAATATCCCAAAATATCCCCTCACCTGGCGGGGCCTCACCTGGAGAGCCAAAATATCCCAAAATTATCCCAAAATATCCCAAATTATCCCAAAATATCCAAAATATCCCAAAATATCCCCTCACCTGGCGGGGCCTCACCTGGGCGCCAAAATATCCCAAAATTATCCAAAAAATATCCCAAAAATATCCCAAAAAATATCCCAAAATTATCCCAAAATATCCCAAATTATCCCAAAATATCCGAAAAATATCCCAAAATTATCCCAAAATATTTCCTCACCTGGCGGGGCCTCACCTGGGCACCAAAATATCCCAAAATTATCCCAAAAATATCCAAAATATCCCAAAAATATCCCCAAAAATATCCAAAATATCCCAAAATATCCAAAATTATCCCCAAAAATATCCAGAATTATTCAAAATATTCCAAAATATCCCAAAAATATCCCAAAATATCCCAAATTATCCCAAAATGATCCCAAAAATATCCCAAAATATCCCAAAAATATCCCAAAAATATCCCAAAAATATCCCAAAAATATCCCAAAATTATCCCAAAAAATATCCAAAATATCCCAAAATATTCCCTCATCTGGAGAGCCCAAATTATCCAAAATATCCTAAAATTTTCCCAAAATTATCCCAAAATTTACCCAAAATATCCCAAAATTATCCAAAATATCCCAAAATATCCCCTCACCTGGCGGGGCCTCACCTGGAGAGCCAAAATTTCCCAAAATTATCCCAAAAATATCCAAAATATCCTGAAATATCCCAAAAATATCCCCAAAAATATCCAAAATATCCCAAAATATCCAAAATTATCCCCAAAAATATCCAGAATTATTCAAAATATTCCAAAATTATCCCAAAAATATCCAAAATATTTCCTCACCTGGCGGGGCCTCACCTGGGCACCCAAAATATCCAAAATTAACCAAAAATTATCCCAGAATTATCCCAAAATTATCCCAAAATTATCCCAAAATTATCCCAAAAAATATCTCAAAATATCCCAAAAATATCCAAAATATCCCAAAATATTTTCCTCACCTGGCGGGGCCTCACCTGGGTGCCAAAAATACCCAAAATTTTCCCAAAAATATCCAAAATAATTGAAAATATGCAAAATATCCCCTCACCTGGAAGAGCCTCACCTGGAAAGCCAAAATTATCCAAAATATCCCAAAATTCCCCAAAATCCCCCAAAAATTTCCCAAATCCTCCAAAATCCCCCAAATTCCCCAAAAATTCCCAAAAATCCCCAAAAATCCCCCCAAAATTCCCCCCAAAAAATCCCCCCAAAATTCCCCCAAATCCCTCCAAAATTCCCCAAAAATTCCCAAAAAATCCCCAAAAATCCCCCCAAAAAATTCCCAAAATTCCCCCAAAACCTCCCCCAAATCTTTGAGACCCTCCCCTAAAAATTCCAAAAATCCCCCCAAAATTCTCCCCTAAAAATTGATTTCTCCCAAAATCTCCTCAAAATCCTCGAGACACCCCAAAATTCTTCCCAAAAATTCAAAAAATCCCCCCCAAAAAATCCCCTAAAAATCCCCAAAATTCCCCAAATCCCCCAAATTCCCCAAAAATTTCCAAATATCCCCCAAAAAATTCCAAGAATTCTCCCAAAATTTGGAATTCCTTCCAAAATCCAGCCCCAAATCCCCCAAAAATCCCTGAGACCCCCTAAAAATTCTCCAAATTCCCAAAAATTCCCAAAATTCCCCAAAAATCCCCCCAAATTCCCCCCCCAAAATTTAAAAATCCCCCAAAAATTTCCAAAATCCCCTAAATTCCCCAAAAATTTCCCAAAAATTTCCCCAAAAATCTCCCCAGCCCCTGAGACCTCCCAAAAATTCCCCAAAAATTCCTAAAATTCCAAAATTCCCCAAATTCTCAGAAATCCCCAAAATTTAAAAATCCCCCAAATTCGAATTTCTCCAAAAATCCCCCAAATCCCCCAAAATCCTCAGGACCCCCCAAAATCCCCAAAAATTCCCCTCAAAATTCCCCAAAAATTCCCCAAAATTCCCCTAAAAATTCCCTAAAAATTTCTCAAAAATTCCCCCAAAATTCTCAAAATCCCCAAAAATTCCCCTAAAAATTCCCCAAAATTCCCTAAAATTCCCCTAAAAATTCAGAAAATTTCCCAAAAATTCCCAAAAATTCCCCAAAAATTCTCCAAAAATTCCCAAAAATTCCCCCAAAAAATTCTAAAAATTCCCAAATTGGTCTCACCCTCCTGCAGCTCCACGCTCTCCTCGCCTCCTCATGCTTCTCCTGGCTGGGGAGGGAACCCCAAAATTCGGGACCCCCCAAAACTTCGGGACCCTCCCCCAAAATTCAGGACCCCCAAATTGGGACCCCCAAAAATTCGGGACCCCCTCAAAAATTCGGGACTCCCCAAAATTCAGGACCCCCAAATTCTGGGACCCCCAAAAATTCGGGGACCCCCAAAATTCGGGGACCCCCCAAAATTCGGGACCCCCCAAAAAATTCGGGACCCTCCTCAAAATTCAGGGACCCCCAAATTCGGGACCCCCAAAAATTCGGGAACCCCAAAATTCGGGGACCCCCAAAATTCAACACCCAAAATTCAAACCCCCAAAATTTGGAACCGCCAAAATTCGGACCCCCCAAAAATTGGAACCCCAAATTTGGGGACCCCCAAAATTCGGGACCCCCCCAAAAATTTCTGGACCCCCTAAAAATTCGGGACCCCTAAAATTCGGGACGCCTAAAATTCGGAACCGCCCAATATTCGGGACCCCCCAAAAATTCGGGACCCCTCGGGCAAACTCTGAACCCCCAAAATTCGGGTCCCCCCAAAAATCTGGGACCCCCCAAAATTTGGGACACCCTAAAAATTCGGGACCCCCAAATTCGGAACACCCAAAATTTGGGACCCTCCCCAAAAATTCGGGACCCCAAAAATTCGGAACACCCAAAATTCGGGACCCCCCCCCCAAAAATTCGGAACCCTCCCCAAAATTGACCCCAAAATTTCGGGACCCCCCAAAATTTCGGGACCCCCAAAAATTCGGGACTCCCCAGAATTTGGGACCCCCAAAATTCGGGACCTCAAAAATTCGAACACCCAAAATTCGGGACCCCCCTGTACCCTGGACTCCCCCAAATTCGGGACTCCCAAATTCGGGAACCCCAAAATTGAACACCCAAAATTCGGAACCCCCCAAAAATTCGGGACCCTCCCAAAAATTCGGGACCCTGCCCCCAAAATTCTGGGACCCCCAAAATTCGAACCCCCCAAAAGATTCGGGATCCCCCAAAATTGGACCCCCAAAAATTGGGACCCTCAGAACCTGGGACCCCAAAATTCGGGACTCCTCCCCCAAAATTGGGACCCCCAAAATTGGGACCCCCAAAATTGGAACCCCCAAAATTGAAACTCCCAAAATTCGGGGAACTCCCTCCAAAAAATTCGGGACTCCCCAAAAATTCGGGACCCCAAAAATTCGGGACCCTCCCTCAAAATTCGGGACCCCCAGAACTCGGGACCCCTAAAATTGGCACCCCCCGTACTTTTTGGGGGTCCTTTCCCCATACCCTTTTTTGGGGACCCTCCCAAAATTTTGATTTTTTCTCCCCTCCTCAAAAATCCCCCCAAATTTTTTGCTTTTTGGGGATACCCCTCCCCCCAAAAAGTTTGGGGTCCCTTTTCCCTCCCCTCCCGAAATTTTTCCCTCCCCCTCCCCCACTCTTGGGGTCCCTTTTCCTCCCCCCAAATTTTGGGTCACTTTTCCCCTCCCCTCCCTGAAATTTTTTCCCTCCCCCCCCAAATTTTGGGGGTCCCTCCTCCTTGCTCCCTCCCCTCCCCCAATTTTGGGCCTGTCCTCCCCCAATTTTGGGGTCCCTTTTTCCTCCCCCTCCTCAAATTTTTGGGTCTCTCCCTCCCCTCCCCGAAATTTTTTCCTCCCCCTCCCCTCCCCCACTTTTGGGGGTCCCTTTCCCTCCCCCCTCCCGAAAATTTTCCCCTCCCCTCCCCCAAATTTTGGGTCCCTTTTCCCTCCCCCCTCAAATTTTGGGTCTCTCCCTCCCTCCCCCAATTTCTTGGGTCTCTCCCTCCCCCTCCCTCAAATTTTTCCCTCCCCTCCCCCCCACTTTTGGGTCCCTTTTTCCCCTCCCCCCCCAATTTTGGGGTCACTCCCTCCCCCACTCTTTGGGTCCCTTTTCCCCTCCCCCCCAAATTTTGGTCCCTCTCCCCCTCCCCCAAATTTTTCCCTCCCTCCCCTCCCCCACTTTTGCTCCTCCCCCAATTTTGGGGTCCCTTTTTCCCCTCCCCCTCTCCCCTAAATTTTTCCCCTCCCCTCCCGAAATTTTTCCCTCCCCCCCCAAATTTTGGGGTTCTCTCCTCCTTGTCCCTCCCCTCCCCAAATTTTTGGGGTCCCTCCCTCCCTCCCCCACTTTTAAGTCCTGCCCCTCCCCTCACCTGGGGCGGCGCTTCCGGCCGAGTCCAGCCCGGGGTCCAACATGTCCATGGATGGGGAGGGTATCGCTGATTTTGGGGGAGGGGATATCGCGATAGGGGTGGGGGATGGAGAGCCGCACCCCCTTTTTGGGGGGTCCCTAAAATTTAGGAGGTGGGGGGAGGGGAAAATTAAAAAAAGTAGAAGTGGGGGAATTTAGAACCCCCCGATTGGGGGTGGGGGGAGGGGAGGGTGGGGGAGGGGCGAGGGGGGATTTGATTTTTTTTTTTTTTGGAATTTTTTTTTTGGCCGGGTCCCGGTCACGAGGCCAAACAGCGGGTCACGTGGTTCTCCCCTCCCCCACCCTTCCTCCCCTCCTCCTCCCTCCCTCGCGGGATGGGCTCCTTCCTCCCCTCCCCCGCGACTATCGCGACTTCGGGTCCGCGCGCGGCTCTCGCGACAGGCGGGACGGCGACAGCGATGGCGGCGCGGAGAAAGGGGGAGGGGCGAGGGGAGGGGCGGGAGGGAGGGGTGGGGGAGGGGAGGGGCCGGATGGGGGGAGGGGAAGTTCCGGGGTTTGGGGGAGGGGCCGAAGGGGAGGAGGGAGGAGGAGGAGAGGGGAGGGATGCGGAAGTTGGGGAATTTTGGGGGATTTTGGGGATTTTGGGGGTTTGGGAATTTTTGGGGGTTTTTGGGAATTTTGGGGGTTTTGGGGGATGGGAAATGGGGAAAATTGAAAAAGGGAAAAAACGGGGAGAAAATCGGGGAAAAAATGAGGAAAAAATCGGGAGAGAAATAGGAAAAAATGGGAGAAAATCGGGAAAAAATCGGGGAGAGAATCGGGGAAAAATGGGAGAAAATCGGGAAAAAACCGGGAAAAAACTGGGAGAGAGTTGGGGGGAAATGGGGGAAAAAACGGGAGAGAAACGGAGAAAAAATGGGAGAAAATCGGGAAAAAACCGAGAAAAAAACTGGAGAGAATGTGAGAAAAAAATGAGAGAAAATCGAGAGAAAAAGGGAAAAAATCGGGGGAAAATGGGAACGTGAGAGAGAAATGGGAAAAACTGGGAGAATCGGGGAAAAATGGGAAAAACTGGGAAAAATCGGGAGAAAAATGGGAGAAAATCGGGAAAAAACCGGGAAAAATCGGGGAGAAAATCGGGAAAAATCGGGAGAGAAACGGGAAAAATGGAGAGAGAAACGGGGGGAAATGGGATAAAATCGGGAAAAAAAACCGGGAAGAATCGGGGGAAAATGGGAGAAAAAAACTGGGAGAGAATTGGGAAATGGAAATGGGAAAAAATCGGGAGAGAATCGGGGAAAAAATGGGAAAAAAACTGGGAAAAATCGGGAGAGAAAAGGGAAAAATGGGAGAAAATCGGGAAAAAACCGGGAGAGAATCGGGGAAAAATGAGGAAAAAAACCGGGAAAATCGAGAGAGAAATGGGGGAAAAAATCGGGAAAAATTGGGAGAGAAAAGGGAAAAATGGAGAGAGAAACGGGGGGAAAATGGGAAAAAATCGGGAAAAAACCGGGAAGAATCGGGGAAAAAAGGGAGAAAAAAACGGGAAAAAATGTGGGAAAATCGGGGGGAAAATGTGGGAAAAAATCGGGAGAAAAATCGGGAGAGAAACGGGAAAAAAACCGGGAGAGAATCGGAAAAAATGGGGAAAATTTGAAAAAACCGGAGAGAAACGGGGGGAAAATGGGAGAAAATCGGAGAAAAAATGGGAAAAACCGAGAAAATCGGGGAGGGAAATGAGGAAAAACCGGGAAAAATTGGGAAAAAATGGGAGAAAATCGGGAAAAATCGGGAGAGAATCGAGAAAAAGCCGGGAAAAAACTGGGAGAGAATCGGGGGGAAATGGGGAAAAACCGAGAGAAAAACGGGAAAAAATGGGAAAAAATCGGGAAAAAAATGGGAAAAAACCGGGAGAGAATCGGGTTAAAATGAGGAAAAAATCGGGAGAGAAACGGGGAGAAAAATGGGAGAAAATCGAGAAAAAACGGGAGAGAAGCGGGGAAAATGGGAAAAATGGGAAAAAATCGGGGAAAAATCGGAGAGAAAAGGGGAAAATGGAAGAAAATCGGGAAAAACCGGGAGAAAATCGAGGAAGATCGGGAAAAATCGGGGAAAAATAAGGAGGAAATTGGGGAAAAATTGGGAGCAGGAAAATGGGGAAAATGGGGAAAAAATCGGGGGAAATGGGGAAAACTGGGAGAGAATTGGAGAAAAAATGGAAAAAATCGGGAGAAACGAGAGGAAAAAAATGGGGAAAAGCCGGGAGAAAATCGGGGAAAAATGGGGAAAAAATCGAGAGAGAATCGGGGGAAAAATGGGGGAAAATCGGGAGAAAATCGGGGGAAAAAGTGGGAAAAAATCGTGGAAAAAATAAGGGAGGAAATCAGGAAAAATTGGGAGAAATTGGGGAAAATGGGAGAGAAACGGGAAAAAAAATGGGAAAAATGGGAAAAAAACAGGAGAAAATCAGGGGAAAATGGGGAAAACATATGGAGAAAATTGGGGAAATTGGGAAAGAAACGGGAAAAATGGGGAGAGAAACGGGGGGAAAAATGGGAGAAAATCGGGGAAAAAATAAGGGAGGAAATTGGGGAAAATTTGGGAGAAATTGGGGAAAAAAACGGGGGAAAATGGGGAAAAATTGGGAGAGAAACGGAAGAAAAATCGGGGAAAATTGGGAGAGAATTGGAGAAAAAAAAGGGAAAAAATCGGGAGTGAAACGGGAGAAAAAAATGGGAAAAATGGGAAAAAAACTGGGAGAGAATCGGGAAAATCTGGGAAAAAATTGGGAAGATCGGGAAAAACTAAGGGAGGAAATTGGGGAAAATTTGGGGGAAATTGAGAAAAAAAAGGAAAAAAATGGGGGGAAAAATGGGGAAAAAATTGGGAGAGAAATGGGAAAAAAATTCCCAAATAAATCCCAAAAAAAATCCCAAATAATTCCCCAAAAAATCCCCAAGTTTCCCAATAAATTCCTGATAAATCCCAAATATTTCCAAATAAATCCCAAATAATCCAAATAAATCCCCAATAAATCTCCAATAATCCCAAATAAATCCCAAAAAATTCCCCAGTAATTCCCAATAAATCCCAAATAAATCTCCAAAAATCCCAAATAAATCCCAAAAGTTCCAAATAAATCCCCAGTAAATCTCCAATAATCCCAAATAAATCCCCCCAATAAATCCCAAAAAATCCCAATAAATCCCCAAAAATTCCCCCCAAAAATCTCAAATAAATCCCCCAAAAATCCCCAAATTTCCCAATCAATTCCCAATAAATCCCAAATGATTCCCCTGAATCCTCCCAATAATTCACAAATAAATCCCAAATAAATCCCAAAGATTGCCCCCCAAAAATCCCAAACAAATCCCAAATAAATCCCAAAAAATTCCCAAATAAATCTCAAATAAGTCCCCCAATAAAGTCTGAAAGTTCCCAATAAATCCAAAAAAATTCCTCCAGAAAATCCCAAATAAATCCCAAATAAATCCCAAAAATTCCAAATAAATCCCCCCAAAAATTTCCAAACAAATCCCAAATAAATCCCAAAAGTTCCCAAATAAATCCCAATTAAATCCCCAATAAATCCCAAAAATTCCTAATTGATCCCAAAAAAATCCCCAATAAATCTCCCAAAAAATCCCCCAATAAATGAAAAAAAAATCCCAAAAAAATTCCCCCCAAAAAATCCCAAATAAATCCCAGAAAAATCCCCAAAATATCCCCCCAATAAATCCCAAATAAATCCGAAAAATTCCCAAATAAATCCCAAAAATTCCGGATAAATCCCCAATAAATCTCAAAAAAATCCCAAATAAATCCCAAAAACTCCCAATAAATCCCCTCAAGAATTCCCCCAAAAATCCCAAATAAATCCCTAAAAAATCCCAAATAAATCCCAAAATTTCCCAAATAAATCCCAAAAAATTCCCAAATAAATCCCCAAAAAATCTCCAAAAATATCCCAAATAAATCCCAAATAAATCCCAAAAAATTCCTAAATAAATCCCCAAAAATCTCCAAAAATATCCCAAATAAATCCCAAATAAATCCCAAAATTTCCCAAATAAATCCCAAAATCTCCCAAATAAATCCTAAAAAGTTCCCAAATAAATCCCAAAAACTCCCAAATAAATCCCAAAAACTTCCCAAATAAATCCCCCCAAAATTTCCAAAAATATCCCAAAGAAATCCAAAAAATTCCCAAATAAATCCCAAAAATTCCCAAAGAAATCCCAAAAACTCCCAATAAATCCCCTCAAAATTCCCCCCAAAAATCCCAAATAAATCCCTAAAAATCCCAAATAAATCCCAAAATCTCCCAAATAAATCCCCAAAAAATCTCCAAATAAATTCCAAATAAATCCCAAATAAATCCTAAAAACTCCCAAATAAATCCCAAATAAATCCCAAAAACTCCCAAATAAACCCCAAAACCTCCCAAATAAATCCCCAAAAAATCTCCAAAACTATCCCAAAAATATCCCAAATAAATCCCAAAATTTCCCTCCAAAAATCCCAAATAAATCCCCGAAATTCCCGAAATTCCAGGATTTTATTGGGGGGGGGTCAAAGGTCGCGGGGTGGGGGAGGGGCTCGTTAGGGGCGTTAATGAGGGGCAATAAATAATTAACGGAGGGGGCGGGGCCTGTCTGGGTGGGCGGGGCCAGGGGAGGGAATGGGCGTGGCCACGAGTGGGTCAGGACTGTCCAGTGGGCGTGGCCAGGTGCGGAAAGTGGGTGTGGCCAGGTGAAGTGGGCGTGGCCAGGTGGGGAGATGGGCGTGGTCGCGGCCAGGATTAACAGGTGGGCGTGGCCCAGGTGGGGTGGGCGTGGTTCGGGTCAGGTCCAGGTGAAGTCCAGGTGTGTCCAGGTGTGGTTCAGGTGTGTCCAGGTGTGCCCAGGTGTGTCCCAGGTGTGTCCAGGTGTATCCAGGTGCATCCAGCTGTGGTGGGCGTGGTCCAGGTGTATCCAGGTGTCCCCAGGTGTGTTCCACGTGTGTCCACTTGTGGTTCAGGTGAGTCCAGGTGTATCCAGGTGTGTCCCAGGTGTGCCCAGGTGTGGTTCAGGTGTAGTTCAGGTGTTCTCAGGTGTATTCAGGTATGTCCAGGTATGTCGCAGGTGTCCCCAGGTGTGCCCAGGTGTGTCCAGGTGTCCCCAGGTGTGTCCAGGTGTGTCCAGGTGTTGTCCAGGTGTCCCCAGGTGTGCCCAGGTGTGGTTCAGGTGTATCCAAGTGAGTCCAGGTGCATCCAGGTGTGCTCAGGTGTGTCCAGGTGTGGTTCAGGTGTGGTTCAGGTGTGTCCAGGTTTGTTCAGGTGTTGTCCAGGTGTTGTCCAGGTGTCCCAGGTGTGTTCCAGGTGTGTCCCAGGTGTCCCCAAGTGTGGTTCAGGTGTCCCCAGGTGTGTCCAGGTGTGCCCAGGTGTGGTTCAGGTGTCTCCAGGTGTATCCAGGTGTCCCCAGATGTGTCCAGGTGTCCCCAGGTGCATCCAGGTGTGCTCAGGTGTGTCCCAGGTGTGGTTCAGGTGAGTCCAGGTGTGTTCAGGTGTGTCCAGGTGTGCCCAGGTGTGGTTCAGGTGTATCCAAGTGAGTCCAGGTGCATCCAGGTGTGCTCAGGTGTGTCCAGGTGTGGTTCAGGTGTGTCCAGGTGTGTCTTCCAGGTGTGTCCAGGTGTGGTTCAGGTGTGGTTCAGGTGTGTCCAGGTTTGTTCAGGTGTTGTCCAGGTGTTGTCCAGGTGTCCCAGGTGTGTTCCAGGTGTGTCCCAGGTGTCCCCAAGTGTGGTTCAGGTGTCCCCAGGTGTGTCCAGGTGTGCCCAGGTGTGTCCAGGTGTGTCCAGGTGTCCCCAGGTGTGCCCAGGTGTGTCCAGGTGTCCCCAAGTGTGGTTCAGGTGTCCCCAGGTGTCCCCAGGTGTGTCCAGGTGTGGTTCAGGTGTGTCCAGGTGTGGTTCAGGTGTGGTTCAGGTGTGTCCAGGTGTGGTTCAGGTGTGGTTCAGGTGTGTCCAGGTGTGGTTCAGGTGTGGTTCAGGTGTGTCCAGGTGTCCCCAGGTGTCCCCAGGTGTGTCCAGGTGTGCCCAGGTGTGCCCAGGTGTGTCCAGGTGTGTCCAGGTGTGCCCAGGTGTGCCCAGGTGTGCCCAGGTGTGTCCAGGTGTGTCCAGGTGTGTCCAGGTGTGGTTCAGGTGTATCCAGGTGTGTCCCAGGTGTGCCCCAGGTGCTCCAGGTGCGCCACTTGACCCGATCTCCTCACGATTCGGGGGGCTCCTCGGGGGTCCCCGGGCGGGTTTGGGGGGAGGGGCGGGCTCGGGGGGGGCTCCCGGCCCCTCCCCCACCCCCCGCGCCCAGCGCCCGACGGCCCCGCCCCCAGCCAGCGCACCTGGGGGAGGGCGGCCCTCACCCTACGACCTGGCTTCCCAAAAATCCCCCAAAAATATCCCAAAATCCCCCCAAAATTATCCCAAAATTATCACAAAATTGTCCTAAAAACCCCCCAAAATCCCTCCCAAAATTATTCCAAAATTATCTCAAAAATCTCCCCAAAATCCCCCCAAAATTCCCCAAAATCCCCCCAAAATATCCCAAAATCCCCCAAAATATCCCAAAATTCCCTAAAATCTCCCAAAATCCCCCAAAAATCTCCCCCAAAATCCCCCAAAATATCCCAAAAATCCCCCAAAATTATCCCAAAATCCCCCAAATATCCCAAAATTCCCTAAAATATCCCCAAAATCCTCCCAAAAATCCTCCCAAAATCACATCAAAATCCCCCCAAAATTTCCCCCTAAAATCGCCCCAAAATTATCCCAAAATCCCCCAAAATCCCAAATCGGGACCCCCCCTAAATTCTCCTGAAAATGTCCCCAAATTCCATCCAGGAGCCCCCAAAATATCCCCAAAATTCCCGCCAAAATGTTCCCAAAAATTCCACCCCCGAGGTATCTCAAAATATCCACAAATGTCCCAAAATGTCCCAAAATATCCCAAAAACATCCCAAAAGATCCCAAAAATCCGAAAATATCCCAAAATTATCCCAAAATATCCCCAAATGTCCCAAAATATCCCAAAATAACCCAAAATATCCCAAAAGATCCCCAAATGTCCCAAAATGTCCCAAAATACCCAAAAATATCCCAAAATTATCCCAAAATTTCCCCAAAATATCCCAAATATCCCAAAAGATCCCAAAATGTCCCCAAAATGCCCCAAAATAACCCAAATATCCCCAAATGTCCCAAAATATCCCAAAATATCCCCAAAATCCCAAAATGTCCGAAAATATCCCAAAATATCCTAAAATTATCCCAAATTATCCCAAAATATCCCAAAATATCCCAAAATTATCCCAAATTATCCCGAAATTTCCCAATATCCCCTGGCCCCTCCCCCCCCGAGGCCCCGCCCCCTCACCTGCAGTGGGCGTGGCTCCGGGTCCCGCCCCCCCGGCGGGGTCACCGGGGTCACCGCGGGGCTTCCCGACGCCTTCCTGCAGGGGCGGGGCGGGGGGCGGGGCCTCGTCAGCTTCGGCCACGCCCCCCTGCCCCGCAGAACCCCTCCCCCACCTCATTTAAAATTGTGGGCGTGGCCGCGTAATGGGCGTGGTCATTCTGGGCGTGGCCAACGCGAGTTTGAGCTTTAAAAGTGGGCGTGGCCTCTGAATTTTGGGAAGTCCGCGTGTGGGCGTGGCTTGTTTGGGTGTGGTCCAGTGTGGGCGTGGCTTATCAAGGCGTGTCCTGGTGTGGGCGTGGCTTCTTCCCCTTGTGGGCGTGGCCAATGTGATTTCGCTGGGTGAAGTGGGCGTGGCTTCGGTTTGAGGAGCGAGGTGTGGGCGTGGCCTCGTTCAAATGTGGGCGTGGCTTATTTGGGAGTATCTGGGTGTGGCCTATCGAGGTGTATGTTAATGTGGGCGTGGCTTAGTCCCGATGTGGGTGTGGCATATTCCCAATAGGGGCGTGGTTTATTCCCAGTGCGGGCGTGGCTCATTCCCAATGTGGGCGTGGCTTATTCTCAATACGGGCGTGGCTTTTTAAATGAGTGTGGCTTAATCCATATGGGGGCGTGGTTTATTCCCAGTGTGGGCGTGGGTTTTAAAAATGGGTGTGGCTTAATCCATATGGGGGCGTGGTTTATTCCCAGTATGGGCGTGGCTTGTTCTCAATGTTGGCTTGGCTTTTTAAAATGGGTGTGGCTTAATCCATATGGGGGCGTGGTTTATTCCCAGTGTGGGCGTGGCTTTTAAAAAAATGGGTGTGGCTTAATCCAGATGGGGCGTGGTTTATTCCTCAGTATGGGCGTGACTTATTCTCAATGTGGAGCGTGGCTTTTAAAAATTGGGTGTGGCTTAATCCATATGGGGGCGTGGTTTATTCCCAGTGTGGGCGTGGCTTTTAAAAATGGGTGTGGCTTAATCCAGATGGGGGCGTGGTTTATTCCCAGTATGGGCGTGACTTATTCTCAATGTGGGCGTGGCTTTTAAAATTGGGTGTGGCTTAATCCATATGGGGGCGTGGTTTATTCCCAGTGTGGGCGTGGCTTATTCCCAATATGGGTGTGGCTCGTTCCCGATGTGGGCGTGGCCTCTTTTGAGTGTTACCCCAACATGGGCGTGGTCTCAGGTCCCCTCCCCATGTGGGCGTGGCCTTCCCCAGCCCCTCCCCTCTCCCCTCCCCAGGTGGGCGTGGCCTCTCCCAGCCCCGCCCCTCCCCTCCCCGGTGGGCGTGGCCCCCCGGTGGGCGTGGCCGGCGGGGGGCGGGGCTCACTTGCGGCGGCTCTGGCTCAGGTAACAGACGAGCGCGATGACGACGGCGAAGGCGACGACGGCGCCGACGGGGCCGACCTTGGCCCAGACCAGCCCGGCTGCAGGTGGGACAGGTGGGACAGGTGGGACAGGTGAGACAGGTGAGACAGGTGAGAGACAGGTGAGACAGGTGAGATACAGGTGGGACAGGTGAGAGACAGGTGAGATACAGGTGAGAGACAGGTGAGAGACAGGTGAGACAGGTGAGAGACAGGTGAGATACAGGTGAGATACAGGTGAGACAGGTGAGATACAGGTGAGATACAGGTGAGATACAGGTGAGATACAGGTGAGACAGGTGAGATACAGGTGAGATACAGACAGGTGAGATACAGGTGAGACAGGTGAGATACAGGTGAGATACAGGTGAGATACAGGTGAGATACAGACAGGTGAGATACAGGTGAGATACAGACAGGTGAGATACAGGTGAGACAGGTGAGATACAGGTGAGACAGGTGAGAGACAGGTGAGAGACAGGGTGAGATACAGACAGGTGAGACAGGTGGGACAGGTGAGAGAGGAGACTCAAATGCACCCCACAAGTGCTCCCAGGTGTATCCCAGCTGTACCCAGGTCTATCCAGGTGTATCCCAGGTAACACAGGTGTTCCCAGGTGTATCCCAGGTGTGCCCAGGTGCCCCCAGGTGTCCCCAGGTGTATCCCATGTATACCCAGGTGTATCCCAGGTGTATCCTAGCTGTACCCAGGTGTGCCCAGGTGTGCCCAGCTGTACCCAGCTGTACCCAGCTGTACCCAGGTGTGCCCAGGTGTATCCCAGGTGCCCCCAGGTGCACTCACCCGGATGGTGGAACCTGAGCTGCGCTTTGGGTCAGCCCCCCGGTGCTCGCTCTCGCCACAAGACAGCACCGGGCCCAGCCAGCGGCTCCAGGTGTGTGCCCAGGTGACCCAAATACCCCCCCAAATGCACTCCCCAGGTGTATCCCAGGTGTGCCCAGGTGTGCCCAGGTGTATCCCAGGTGTCCCCAGGTGTATCCCCCTGTATACCCAGGTGTATCCCAGGTGTATCCCAGGTGCCCCCCAGGTGCACTCACCTGGATGGTGGAACCTCAGCTGCGCTGCAGCCTCCGTGCCCGCTCCTCGCCACAAGACAGCACCGCCAGCCGCGGCTCCAGGCCCCCCGAGCTGCCAGCATCGGCCGCCACCGCCTCACCTGGTCTGCCCAGGTGCGCCGCCGGGCTGCCAGCTGAAGTCGCGGTGCCTCGGCCACGCTCAGGTTGAGCGAGGGCAGCTCGAGGCGAGCGCTGAGCGCCGGCAGCGCCGCGGCCGCACAGACGCGACCGGGCGGCGCGCCTCCCGCCGGGGCGAGCGGGACTCGGGGAGCAGCACCGGGGGTCTGCGGGCAGGGAGGGGGTGTGGGGACACTGGGGACACGATTTGGGGACACTGGGGACACTGGGGGATACTGGGGATACTGGGGAGATTTGGGGTGTTGGAGGGATTAGACACTGTGACACTGGGGACACGATTTGGGGACACTGGGGACACTGGGGACACTGGGGACATTGGGGACAATGGGGACACTGGGGGAGATTTGGGGTGTTGGGGGATTTGGGGACATTGTGGGTATTGGGGGACATTGGGGATTGGGGACATTGGGGACATTGGAGGCGTTGGGGACACTGGGGAGATTTGGGGTGTTGGGGGGATTGGGGGATTTTGGGGGATTGGGGACATTGGGGAATTGGGGACACTGGGGACACTGGGGACACTGGGGACATGGGGACATTGGGGGCACTGGGGACACTGGGGACACTGGGGACATTGGGGACACTGGGGACACTGGGGAGATTTGGGGACACTGGGGAGATTTGGGGTGTTGGGGGGTATTGGGGACACTGGGGACATTGGGGACACTTGGGGGCACTGAGGACACTGGGGAGATTTGGGGGTGTTGGGGACATTGGGGACACTGGGGACATTTGGGGAGATTGGGGGATTGGGGACATTGGGGGATCAAGGACATTGGGGATGTTGGGGGAGATTGAGGGTTGCAGGGACACTGGGGACAGTGGGGACATGGGGACACTGGGGGCACTAGCACTGGGGGCACTGGGGGCACTGAGGACACTGGGGGACACTGGGGACATTTGGGGGGTGTTGGGGACATTTAGTGTTAGACATTGGGACACTGGGGACACTGGGGACATTGGGGAGATTTGGGACATTTGGGGTGTTGGGGACATTGGGGGGATTAGACATTGAGGCAATTTTGGGGACATTGAAGAAAAAACGGGGAAAATGGGATTGACATTGGGACATTAGACACTGCGGGAATTTGGGGGCATTAGAGCTTTTGGGGACAGTGGGGACATTAGACGTTTTTCCCAAAATCCCAATTTTTTCCCCCCACTCCCATTTCCCCCAAAATCCCAATTTTTTTCCCCAAATCCCCAATTTTCTCCAATCCCATTTTTACCAAAAATCCCAATTTCCCCAATCCCAATTTCCCCCAAAATCCCAATTTTCCCTCACTCCCATTTCCCCCAAAATCCCAATTTTTTTCCCCCAATCCCGATTTTTTCCCCCCATCCCAATTTTTCCCCAAATCCCATTTTTACCAAAATCCCAATTTCCCCCACTCCCAATTCCCCCAAAATCCCAATTTTTTTCCCCCAAAATCCCATTTTTTTCCCCAAAATCCCCATTTTCCCCCATCCCATTTCCCCCAAAATCCCAATTTTCCCCAATCCCCATTTTCTCAAATCCCCAATTTTTCCCCCAATCCCATTTTTTCCCCCAAAATCTCAATTTCCCCCAATCCCCATTTTCCCCAAAATCCCATTTTTCCCCCACTCCAATCCCCCAAAAAATCCCAATTTTTTTTCCCCAAAATCCCAATTTTTTCCCCATCCCAATTTTTTCCCCCAAAATCCCCATTATTCCCAAATCCCATTTTTCCCCAATCCCATTTTCCCCTAAAAATCCCAATTTTTTTTCCCCAAAATCCCAAATTTTTTCCCCCAAAATCCCAATTTTTTTTCCCCCAAAATCCCAATTTTTTTCCCAAAAATCCCAAATTTTTTTTCCCAAAATCCCAATTTTTTTCCCCAAAATCCCCATTTTTTCCCCCCCCAAATTCCCATATTTTTTTTCCCCCAAAATCCCCATATTTTTTTCCCCAAAATCCCCATTTTTCCCCCCCAAAATCCCATTTTTTCCCCAAAATCCCCATATTATTTTCCCCCAAAATCCCAATTTTTTTCCCCAAAATCCCAATTTTTCCCCATCCCATCCCCCAAAAAAATCCCATTTTTTTCCCCCAAAATCCAATTTTCCCCCATCGATTTCCCCAAAATCCCACTTTTTCCCCAAAATCCCCATTTTTTCCCCCAAATCCCCATTTTTTCCCCCAAATCCCCATTTTTTTTCCCCAAAATCCCAATTTTTTTCCCCCAAAATCCCAATTTTCCCCATCCCATCCCCCCAAAAATCCCCCATTATTCCCAAATCCCATTTTTTCCCCCAATCCCATTTTTCCCCAAAATCCCAATTTTTTTCCCCAAAATCCCCATATTTTTTTCCCCCAAAATCCCAAATTTTTTTCCCCCAAAAATCCCCATTTTTTTTCTCCCAAAATCCCAATTTTTTTCCCCCCAAAATCCCAATTTTTCCCCCCAAAATCCCAATTTTTTTCCCCCAAATCCCAATTTTTTCCCCAAATCCCCCATTTTTCCCCCATCCCATCCCCCCCCAAAAATCCCCATTTTTTTTTCCCCAAAATCCCCCATTTTTCCCCCAAAATCCCAATTTTTTTTCCCCCAAAATCCCCAATTTTTCCCCCCCAAATCCCAATTTTTTTTCCCCCCAAAATCCCAATTTTTCCCCCCAAAATCCCCATTTTTCCCCCAAAATCCCATTTTTCCCCAAAATCCCATTTTTTCCCCCAAAAATCCCCTTTTTTTTTCCCCAAAATCCCCATTTTTTTCCCCCAAAATCCCAATTTTTTTTCCCCCCAAAATCCCACTCTTTTCCCCCAAAATCCCAATTTTTTTCCCCAAAATCCCAAATTTTTTCCCCCAAAATCCCCATTTTTTTTCCCCCAAAATCCCAATTTTTTTTCCCCCAAAATCCCAATTTTTTCCCCCCAAAATCCCCCAATTTTTTTTCCCCCAAAATCCCAATTTTTTTCCCCCCAAAATCCCCATTTTTCCCCCCACTCCCATTTCCCCCAAAATCCCAATTTTTTTCCCCCAATCCCATTTTTACAAAAAATCCAAATTTTCCCCAATCCCATTTCCTCCCAAAAATCCCATTTTTTCCCCCAATCCCATTTCCCCCAAAATCCCAATTTCCCCACTCCCAATCCCCCAAAAATCCCAAATTTTTTTCCCCCAAAATCCCAATTTTTTTTCCCCAAAAATCCCAATTTTTTTTTCCCCAAAAATCCCATTTTTTTCCCCCAAAATCCCAATTTTTTTTCCCCCAAAATCCCAATTTTTTTCCCCCCAAAATCCCAATTTTTTTCCCCCCAAATCCCCCATTTTTTTTCCCCCAAAATCCCCATTATTTTTTCCCCCAAAATCCCAATTTTTCCCCCAAAATCCCCCATATTATTTTCCCCCCAAAAATCCCAATTTTTTTTCCCCCAAAAATCCCCATTTTTTCCCCCAATCCCATTTCCCCCAAAATCCCAATTTTCCCCCAATTTTTTCCCCAAAATCCCAATTTTCCCCCACTCCCAATCCCCCAAAATCCCAATTTTTTTTCCCCCAAAATCCCCATTTTTTCCCCCAAAAATCCCCATTTTTTTTCCCCCAAAATCCCCAATTTTTTCCCCCCAAAAATCCCAATTTTTTTCCCCAAAATCCCCAATTTTTTTCCCCAAAATCCCTTTTTTTTTCCCCCCAAAAATCCCAAATTTTTTCCCCCCAAAATCCCAATTTTTTCCCCAAAATCCCCATATTATTTTCCCCCAAAATCCCCATTTTTTCCCCAATCCCATTTCCCCAAAATCCCAATTTTTTCCCCCCCAAATCCCCATTTTTTTCCCCCAAAATCCCCATTATTTTTTCCCCCAAAAATCCCAATTTTTCCCCCCAAAAATCCCCCATTTTTTCCCCAAAATCCCATTATTTTTTCCCCAAAATCCCCCATTATTTTTTTTCCCCCAAAATCCCCATTTTTCCCCACTCTCATTTCCCCCGAAATCCCCATTTTTTCCCCAATCCCATTTCCCCCAAAATCCCAATTTCCCCACTCCCATCCCCCCAAAATCCCGAGTTTTTTTCCCCCAAAAATCCCAATTTTTCCCCGATCCCCATTTTCTTAAATCTCCAATTTTCCCCCAATCCCCATTTCCCCCCAATCCCCATTTCCCCCAAAATCCCGATTTCCCCCACTCCCATTTCCCCCAAAAATCCCAATTTTTTCCCCACTCTCATTTCCCCCAAAAAATCCCAATTTTTCCCCCACTCCCATTTCCCCCAAAAATCCCAATTTCCCCCATCCCAATTCCCCAAAATCCCCATTTTTTCCCCCAAATCCCCATTATTTTTTCCCCCAAAATCCCCATATTTTTTTTCCCCCAAAATCCCCATTTCCCCCCAAATTCCCATTTTTCCCCCTCTCACACTCCACGGTGAGGTTGAAGGCCAGGCTGCTGGGCGCCGTGCTGGTTCTCCGCCCCTGCACACGTACTCCCCCAAAATCCCCATTTTCCCCCAAAAATCCCCATTTTTTCCCCCAAAATCCCCATTTTTTCCCCCAAAAATCCCCATTTTTTTCCCCGCATAAAATCCCCCATATTTTTTTTCCCCCAAATTCCCATATTTTTTCCCCCAAAAATCCCCATTTTTCCCCCACTCCCAATTCCCCAAAATCCCAATTTTTTTCCCCCACTCCCATTTCCCCCAAAATCCCAATTTCCCCCACTCCCCAATTCCCCCAAAAATCCCAATTTTTTTCCCCAAAATCCCCATTTTTCCCCCCAAAATCCCAATTTTTTCTCACACTCCACGGTGAGGTTGAAGGCCAGGCTGCTGGCGCCGTGCTGGTTCTCCTCACTCTGCACACGCATTCTCCCCCAAAATCCCCATTTTCCCCAAAAATCCCATTTTTTCCCCCAAAATCCCCATTTTCCCCCAATCCCATTTCCCCAAAATCCCCATTTTTTCCCCCAAATTCCCATATTTTTTTCCCCCCAAAATCCCCATTTTTCCCCACTCCCAATTCCCCAAAATCCCAATTTTTCCCCCACTCCCATTTCCCCAAAATCCCAATTTCCCCCACTCCCAATTCCCCCAAAATCCCAATTTTTTCCCCCAAAAATTCCCATTTTTCCCCTCTCACACTCCACGGTGAGGTTGAAGGCCAGGCTGCTGGCGCCGTGCTGGTTCTCCGCCTGCACACGTACTCCCCCAAAAATCCCATTTTTTTCCCCAAAATCCCATTCTTTTTCCCAAAATCCCCATTTTTTCCCCCAAAATTCCCATTTTTCCCCCCTCACACTCCACGGTGAGGTTGAAGGCCAGGCTGCTGGCGCCGTGCTGGTTCTCCGCCCTGCACTCGTACTCGCCGCCGTCCTCGGGCGGTCGGCAAGGCAGCTCCAGCCGCACCTGCGGCTCGTACACGGCCGTGGCCACCGGGCAGCCTGCGCGCCAGCGTCACGATGGGGGCGGGGTGGCTGCGCGCGCCGCAGGTGAGGCTCACCTGGTCACCGGCCACGGCCCACAGCGTGCCGTTCAGCACCGGGGGGCGCGGGGCGTCTGCGGGCGGGGCGGGGCGGGGGGGACAGGTGGGACAGGTGAGATATGGACAGGTGAGACAGGTGAGATACAGGTGAGACACAGGTGAGAGACAGGTGAGACAGGTGAGATACAGGTGAGAGACAGGTGAGAGACAGGTGAGAGACAGGTGAGACAGGTGAGATACAGGTGAGACAGGTGAGATACAGACAGGTGAGAGACAGGTGAGAGACACGTGAGATACAGACAGGTGAGACAGGTGGGACAGGTGAGATACAGGTGAGAGACAGGTGGGACAGGTGAGATATGGACAGGTGGGACAGGTGGGACAGGTGGGACAGGTGGGACAGGTGAGAGACAGGTGAGACACAGGTGAGATACAGGTGAGATACAGGTGAGAGACAGGTGGGACAGGTGGAGAGACAGGTGAGACACAGGTGAGACAGGTGGGATATGGACAGGTGAGACAGGTGAGAGACAGGTGAGATACAGACAGGTGAGAGACAGGTGAGAGACAGGTGAGACAGGTGGGATATGGACAGGTGAGACAGGTGAGAGACAGGTGAGAGACAGACAGGTGAGAGACAGGTGAGACAGGTGAGATACAGGTGAGAGACAGGTGAGATACAGGTGAGAGACAGGTGAGAGACAGGTGAGAGACAGGTGAGATATGGACAGGTGAGACAGGTGAGAGACAGACAGGTGAGATACAGGTGAGGTGTGGACAGGTGGGACAGGTGAGATATGGACAGGTGAGGGGGTGGACAGGTGGGACAGGTGAGACACAGGTGAGATATGGACAAGTGACACAAGGACAGGTGACACAGGTGACACAGGTGGGACAGATGTGTGGAGGAACCCAGGTCTGAGCCAGGTGTGATCCAGGTGTAACTCAGGTGTCTGCAGGATCCCAAAAAGGGACCCAGGTGCCCCCAGCTCCCCCCAGGTGCCCCCAGGTGTATCCCAGGTACATCTCAGGTGCCCCCAGGTGTGCCCAGGTGTATCCCAGGTGTATCCCAGGTGCCCCCAGGTGCCCCCAGGTGCCCCCAGCTCCCCCAGGTGTGCCCAGGTGTATCCCAGGTGTGCCCCAGGTGTGCTCAGGTGTGCCCAGGTGTATCCCAGGTGTGCCCCAGGTGTAGCACAGGTGTGCCCAGGTGTATCACAGGTGTGCCCAGGTGTATCACAGGTGTGCCCAGGTGTATCCCAGGTGCCCCCACGTGCTCCCAGGTGTATCCCAGGTGCCCCCACGTGCTCCCCAGGTGTGCCCCAGGTGTGCCCAGGTGTGCCCAGATGCCCCCCAGGTGCCCCCCAGCTCCCCCAGCTCCCCAGGTGCCCCCAGGTGTATCCCAGGTGTGCCCCAGGTGTATCCCAGGTGTGCCCAGGTGTATCACAGGTGCCCCCAGCTCCCCAGGTGTGCCCAGGTGTATCACAGGTGCCCCCAGATGTACCCCAGGTGCCCCCCAGGTGCCCCCCAGCTCCCCAGCTCCCCAGGTGCTGCCACTCACAGGCCACCTGCAGCTCCAGGCTCCGGTTGTGGCGGCCGCTGCGGTTCTCGGCCACGCAGGTGTAGGTGCCGCTGTCCTGGGGGCTCACCTGGGGCAGGTGCGTGGCAGCAGCTGGCCGCTCGCTCCTCCCCGCAGCACCTGCGGCCCCCGGAACCAGGTGAGCAGCGGGGGGGTATGGCCTCGGCCACGCAGCCCAAATGCACCTCAGCGAGCCCTCGAGCGCCTCGGCCGGGTCCCCGACACCTCCAGCACCTGCGGCTCGCCTGCGCGACAGGTGAGGGGGCGGGGAGAATGCGCAGGTGAGGCAGGGACAGAACAAAAACGTCCCAAAACCCTCCCAAAACTGCACAGGTGAGGCAGAAACTGGACAGGTGAGGAAGGGGCAGGTAAAAAACTGCACAAAACCCACCCCAAACCTGGACAGGTGAGGCAGGGGGCAGGTGAAAAACTGCACAGAAACCTCCCAAAAACTGAACAGGTGAGTCAGAAACTGGACAGGTGAGGCAGGGGGCAGGTAAAATACAGACAGGTGAGGCAGGGGCAGGTGAAAAACTGCACAAAACCCACCCAAAACCTGGACAGGTGAGTCAGAAACTGGACAGGTGAGTCAGAAACTGGACAGGTGAGGGGGGACAGGTGAAAAACTGCACAGAAACCTCCCAAAAACTGAACAGGTGAGGCAGAAACTGGACAGGTGAGGCAGGGACAGGTAAAATATGGACAGGTGAGTCAGAAACTGGACAGGTGAGGCAGGGGCAGAACAAAAACCGCCCAAAACCCACCCAAAACCTGGACAGGTGAGTCAGAAATTGGACAGGTGAGGGGGGGCGGGGAGAATGCGGACAGGTGAGGCAGGGGCAGGTAATAAACTGCACAGAAACCTCCCAAAAACTGAACAGGTGAGTCAGAAACTGGACAGGTGAGTCAGGAAACTGGACAGGTGAGGCAGGGACAGGTAAAAATATGGACAGGTGAGTCAGGGATAGAACAAAAATGCCCCAAAACCCTCCCAAAGCTGGACAGGTGAGTCAGAAACTGGACAGGTGAGTCAGAAACCGAACAGGTGAGGCAGGGACAGGTGAAAAACTGCACAGAAACCTCCCAAAAACTGAACAGGTGAGGCAGGGACACCCAAAAAACCCTCCCCAGGTGCCTCCTTCTACCCCCAGGTGAATTCCCAGGTGAGTTCCTCTCCCCCCCAGGTGTGTTTCTCTGCCCCCAGGTGCGTTTTCCCTCCCCCCAGGTACCCCCCAGGTGCCCCCCAGGTGTGCTCAGGTGAATTTCCAGGTGTGTTCCTCTCCCCCCAGGTGTGTTTCCCTCCCCCCCCAGGTGCGCTCTCTCCGCATGGGTGTGAGTTCCTCTCCCCCCAGGTGCGTTTCTCTCTCCCCCAGGTGTGTTCCTCTCTCCCTCCAGGTGTGTCCCTCTCTCATCCAGGTGTGTTTCTCTCCCCCCAGGTGCGTTTCCCTCCCTCCAGGTACCCCCCAGGTGCCCCTCAGGTGTGCCCAGGTGTGCACAGGTGTGCTCAGGTGAGTTCCCAGGTGTGTTCCTCTCCCCCAGGTGTGTTCCTCTCCCCCCAGATGTGTTTCTTTCCCCCAGGTGTGTTCCTCTCCCCCCAGGTACCCCCAGGTGCCCCAGGTGTGCTCAGGTGAATTCCCAGGTGTGTTCCTCTCCCCCCCCAGGTGTGCTCCTCTCCCCTAGGTGTGTGTTCTCTCCCCCCCAGGTGCGTTTTCCTTCCCCCAGGTACCCCCAGGTGCCCCTCAGGTGTGCTCCAGGTGAATTACCAGGTGTGTTCCTCTCCCCCCAGGTGCATTTCCCTCTCTCCCCAGGTGCGCTCCTCTCCCCCCAGGTGTGTTCCTCTCCCCTCAGGTGTGTTCCTATCCCCCAGGTGCCCCCCAGGTGTGTTCCTCTCCCCCCAGGTGCTCTCCTCCCCCAGGTGTGTTCCTCTCCCCCCAGGTGCGTTTCCTCTCCCCCAGGTACCCCCCCAGGTGCCCTCAGGTGTGCCCAGGTGTGCTCAGGTGAGTTCCCAGGTGTGCTCCCTCTCCCCCCAGGTGTGTTTCTCTGCCCCCCAGGTGCGTTTTCCTTCCCCAGGTACCCCCAGGTGCCCTCAGGTGTGCCCAGGTGAATTACCAGGTGTGTTCCTCTCCCCCCAGGTGCATTTCCTCCCCCAGGTGCATTTCCCTCCCCCAGGTGCCCCCAGGTGTGTTCTCTCCCCCCCCAGGTGCACTCCTCTCCCCCAGGTGTGCTCCTCTCCCCCAGGTTGCCCCCAGGTGTGCCCAGGTGTGCCCAGGTGTGCCCAGGTGAATTCCCCAGGTGCGCTCCCTCTCCCCCAGGTGCTCACACTGCACGTCCAGCTCCACGCCGGCGTGGAAGGCCAGGCTGGAGTTGGGCAGGGTCACCTGGCAGCCCAACCTGCGCCCGCCGTCCTGGCGCCGGGGCCGGAAGCGCAGCCGGGCCACGACGGCGCCGGTGCCGGGCGCGTCCTCGCGGCGCTCGCTGGCCCAGAGCTCGGGCAGGTCCTCGGTGCCGGCCCAGAGCAGGCGCGGCCGCTGGCGCGGGCACGAGTCGGGCACGCGGCACCGCAGCTCGGCCAGGGAGCCGGCCACGAGGTCGGGAGGCACTTCCAGGATGGGCTCGTCTGAAAGAGAATCCAAAAATATACAAAAGTTATCCAAAATATCCCAAAAAATGCCAAAATGGGACCAAAATCCATCTCGTTTATCCCAAAAAACGGGACCAGCTCGGCCAGAGAACCGGCCACGACATCGGGGGGGACTTCCAGGATGGGCTCGTCTGAAAGAGAATCCAAAAATATACAAAAATTATCCAAAAGTTATCCAAAATATCCCAAAAAATGCCAAAATGGGACCAAAATCCATCTCGTTTATCCCAAAAAACGGGACCAGCTCGGCCAGAGAACCGGCCACGAGATCAGCTGGGAGCTCCAGGATGGGCTCGTCTGAAAGAGAAATCCAAAAATGTCCAAAAAGTTATCCAAAATATCAGAAAATACGGAAATGGGACCAAAATCCATCTCATTTATCTCAAAAAACGGGACCAGCTCGGCCAGGGAGCCGGCCACGACATCGGGAGGGACTTCCAGGATGGGCTCGTCTGAAAGAGAATCCAAAAATATCCAAAAATTATCCAAAAGTTATCCAAAATATCAGAAAATACGGAAATGGGACCAAAATCCATCTCGTTTATCTCAAAAAATGGGACCAGCTCGGCCAGAGAGCCGGCCACGAGATCGGGGGGAGCTCCAGGATGGGCTCGTCTGAAAGAGAATCCAAAAATATCCAAAATGTCATCAAAAATACCCAAAAATGCCAAAATGGGACCAGCCCAGCACTGGCGCGGGCACGAGTCGGGCACGCGGCACCGCAGCTCGGCCAGAGAACCGGCCACGACATCGGGGGGGAGCTCCAGGATGGGCTCGTCTGAAAGAGAATCCAAAAATATACAAAAATTATCCAAAAGTTATCCAAAATATCAGAAAATACGGAAATGGGACCAAAATCCATCTCATTTATCCCAAAAAACGGGACCAGCTCGGCCAGGGAGCCGGCCACGACGTCGGGGGGGACTTCCAGGATGGGTTCGTCTGAAAGAGAATCCAAAAATATACAAAAGTTATCCAAAATATCAGAAAATAGGGAAAAGTGACCAAAATCCATCTCGTTTATCCCAAAAAACGGGACCAGCTCGGCCAGAGAGCCGGCCACGAGATCAGGAGGCACTTCCAGGATGGGCTCGTCTGAAACCGAAAAATATCCAAAAGTTATCCAAAATATCAGAAAATACGGAAATGGGACCAAAATCCATCTCGTTTATCCCAAAAAACGGGACCAGCTCGGCCAGAGAGCCGGCCACGAGATCGGGGGGGAGCTCCAGGATGGGCTCGTCTGAAAGAGAATCCAAAAATATACAAAATGTCATCAAAAAAATGTCAAAATGGGACCAAAATCCATCTCGTTTATCCCAAAAAACGGGACCAGCTCGGCCACGGCACCGGCCACGAGATCGGGGGGGAGCTCCAGGATGGGCTCGTCTGAAACCGAAAAATATCCAAAAATTACCCAAAAAACCCAAAAATTACCCAAAATATCAAAATGGGACCAGCTCGCAGGGCACTTCCAGCACCGGCTCATCTGAAACCAAAAAATGCCCAAAAATTACCCAAAATACCAAAAAATATCAAAAAATGGCAAAATGGCACCAGCTCGGGGGGCAGCTCCAGGATGGGCTTGTGGGAAAAATGCCAAAAAAATACCCAAAATTTACCCAAAATATTAAAAAATAACTGAAAAAATAACGGAAAAAATCACCAAAAAAATCACCCAAAAATCTCTAAAAAATCAGAAAAAAATCTGAAAAAATCCCTTAAAAAATAAAAAAAAAATCACCAAAAAATCACCAAAAAATCACCAAAAAATCCCTTAAAAATCCCTAAAAAATTCTAAAAAAATCACTAAAAATCCCCAAAAAAACCCCCAAAAATCACCAAAAATCACCAAAAAATCACCAAAAAATCTCTTAAAAATCACCAAAAAATCCCTAAAAAGTCCCTAAAAAGTCCCTAAAAATCTCTAAAAAATCCCTTAAAAAATCCTAAAAAATCAGCAAAAAATCTCAAAAAATCACCAAAAAATCCCTAAAAAATCTCTCTAAATATCCCTAAAAAATCACCCAAAAATCCCTAAAAAATGCTAAAAAAATCCCCAAAAAATCTCTAAAAATCTGAGAAAAATAGAAAAAATCCCTAAAAGAATCCTAAAAAAATACTAAAAAATTCTAAAAAATCTCTTAAGAATCACCAAAAAAATCCCTAAAAATAAAATAAAAATCAGCAAAAATCAGCAAAAAATCACCAAAAATCTCTAAAAAAATCCTAAAAAACCTGCAGAAAATCTCTAAAAAATCTCTTAAAAATCCTGAAAAAAATCACAGAAAAATCCTAAAAATCTCTAAATAATCCCCAAAAAAATCACCAAAAAATCCCTTAAAAATCCCTAAAAAATCACCAAAAAACCACCAAAAAATCCTTTAAAAATCAAAAAAAAATCACCAAAAAATCACCAAAAAATCAGAAAAAAATCGGAAAAAAATACAAAAAAATCCCATTTTTTTCCCAAAACCCCCCAAATTTCCCCCAGATTGACTCACCTATGACCTCGAGGGTGGTGTGCTCGCTGAAGCTGTACTGGTTGTACCCGCCCAGGTCCCCCCTGAAGTAGCCCCTTAAAAATCCCTAAAAATCCCTTAAAAATCCTGAAAACATCACAGAAAAATCCTTAAAAAAATCACCGAAAAATTCCCGAAAAATCACCAAAAAATCACCAAAAAATCCCTAAAAAATCCCTAAAAAATCAAAAAAAATCCCTAAAAAATCCCCTAAAAATCTCAAAAAAATCTCTAAAAAATCCCAAAAAATCTCTTAAAAAATCCCTAAAAAATCCCTAAAAAATCACCAAAAAATCACCAAAAAATAAAAAAAATCACCAAAGAATCATCAAAAAATCCCTACAAAATCTCAAAAAAATCTGTAAAAAATCCCAAAAAATCTCTTAAAAAATCCCTAAAAAATCCCTAAAAAAATCTCTGAAAAAATCACCAAAAAATCAAAAAAATCACCAAAAAATCATCAAAAAATCCCTACAAAATCTCTAAAAAATCTCTAAAAAATCCCAAAAAATCACCTAAAAATCTCAAAAAAATCTCTAAAAAATCCCAAAAATCTCTTAAAAAATCCCTAAAAAATCCCTAAAAAATCACCAAAAAATCACCAAAAAATCGAAAAAAATCACCAAAAAATCATCAAAAAATCCCTACAAAATCTCTAAAAAATCTCTAAAAAATCCCAAAAAATCTCTTAAAAAATCCCTAAAAAATCCCTAAAAAATCACCAAAAAATAAAAAAAAATCACCAAAAAATCATCAAAAAATCCCTAAAAAATCTCCAAAAAATCTCTAAAAAATCCCAAAAAATCTCTTAAAAATCCCTTAAAAATCCCTAAAAAATCCCTAAAAAATCACCAAAAATCACCAAAAAATCCCTAAAAAATCCCAAAAAAATCTCTAAAAAATCTCAAAAAATCACCAAAAAATCACCAAAAAATCACCAAAAAATCACCAAAAAATCTCTAAAAAATCTCTGAAAAATCCCAAAAAATCACCAAAAAATCACCAAAAAATCCCTAAAAAATCAGAAAAACATCGGAAAAAATCGCAAATTTCCCCAAATTTCCCCCAGATTGACTCACCTATGACCTCGAGGGTGGTGTGCTCTCGCTGAAGCTGTACTGGTTGTACCCCCGAGGTCCCCCTGAAGTAGTAGCGGCCGCTGAGTTTCCGGGGGTGAGCGGGGGCCAGAGCTGCAGTGAGCAGTCCCATAGAGCCTGGGTCCCCCAGCAGCGCCTTTAAAAATCCCTAAAAATCCCTTAAAAAATCCTGAAAAATCACAGAAAAATCCTACAAAAAAATCACCGAAAAAATCACCAAAAAATCACCAAAAAATCACCAAAAAATCACCAAAAAATCCTAAAAAATCACCAAAAAATCCCTAAAAAATCCCTAAAAATCCCCTAAAAATAAAAGAAAATCTCTAAAAAATCACCTTAAAAACTTCTAAAAAATCACCAAAAAATCCTAAAAAAAATCACCAATAATCACCGAAAAATCCCTAAAAAATCTGAAAACATCCAACAAAATCTCTAAAAAATCCCAAAAAATCTCTTAAAAAATCCCTAAAAAATCCCTAAAAAATCACCGAAAAATCACCAAAAAATCCCTAAAAAATCCCAAAAAAATCTCTAAAAAATCTCAAAAATCACCAAAAAATCACCAAAAAATCACCAAAAAATCTCTAAAAATCTCTGAAAAAATCCCAAAAAATCACCAAAAATCACCAAAAATCCCAAAAATCGGAAAAAATGCAAAAAAATCCCATTTTTTTCCCAAAACCCCCCAAATTTCCCCAAAATTCACTCACCTATGACCTCGAGGGTGGTGTGCTCGCTGAAGCTGTACTGGTTGTACCCGCCCAGGTCCCCCCTGAAGTAGTAGCGGCCGCTGAGCTCGGGGGTGAGCGGGGGCCCGAGCTGCAGCGAGCAGTCCCGCAGCGCCGGGTCCCCGGTGAGGCGCGCGCGGCCGGCGAAGCTCTCGTGCACGGCGCCGGGCCGGGAGCGCGCCACCACCGGCGGGTAGTTCTTGGGGTACGGCGAGCCGAAGTACCAGAGCCCCTGCACCGCCGGCGGCCGCAGCTCCTCGGGGAAGCCGAAGCGGCACGGGATGGAGGCGCAGGAGCCCGAGAGGGCCGACAGCGAGGCGGGCATCCAGGCGGCCCAGGAGGCGGCAAGGAGACCTGGGAATTGAGGAGAAAAAATGGGAAATTGGGAAAAAATGAAATATTGGGAAAAAAACGGGGTTTGGGGGGTGATTAAATGGGGAATTGGGGTTGAAAATGGGATTTTTGGGGGGATTAGGGGGTTTTAGGGCATCCAAGCGGCCCAGGAGGCGGCAAGGAGACCTGGGAATTGGGGAGAAAAAATGGGAAGTGGGAAAAAAATGAAATATTGGGGTTTGGGGGTGAAATATTGGGGAATTCGGGTCTGTATGGGGATAGAAATGGGGATTTTGGGGAGTTTTAAGGGCATCCAAGCTGACCCAGGAGGCGGCCAGGAGACCTGGGGGATTGGGGAGAAAAAATGGGAAATTGGGAAAAAATGAGAAAAAAATGAAATATTGGGAAAAAAATGGGGTTTGGGGGGTGATTAAATGGGAATTAGGGGCGGTATGGGGGTGGAAATGGGGATTTTGGGGGATTTAAGGGCATCAAGCGACCCGGGAGGCGGCCAGCACACCTGGGGAAATAGCAAAAATGGGAAAAATGAGAAAAAAAATGAAATATTGGGGTATGGGGGGTGATTAAATGGGGATTTAGGGGGCGGTATGGGGATGGAAATGGGGATTTTGGGGGGGTTTTAAGGGCATCCAGAGCGACCCAGGGAGGCTGACAAGGAGACCTGGGGAAAATGGGAAAAATGGGGGAAAAAATGAGAAAAAAAATGAAATATTGGGGTATGGGTTGGAATATTGGGGTATGGGGGTGATTAAATGAGGATTTTGGCGGAGGATTTGGGGGATTTTGGGGCATCCAGGTGGCCCAGGAGGCGGCCAGCACACCTGGGGGATTGGGGAGAAAAAATGGGAAATTGGGAAAAAATGGGAATAAATAAAATATTGGGGTTTGGGGGTGGAATATTGGGAATTTGGGTTAAAAATGGGGATTTTTTGGGAGGGATTTAAGGGGATTTTAAGGGCATCCAGGCTTGACCCAGGAGGCGACAAGGAGACCTGGGAAATTGGGGAGAAAAAATGGGAAATTGGGAAAAAATGAAATATTGGGAGAAAAAAAATGGGGTTTTGGGGGTGATTAAATGGGGATTTCAGGGTCTGTATGGGGATGGAAATGGTATTTGGGGGAGGATTTAGGGGGATTTTTAGGGCATCAAGCTGACCCAGGAGGTGACCCAGGAGACCCTGGGAAATTGGGGAGAAAAAATGGGAAATTGGGAAAAAAATGGGAAAAAAGTGAAATATTGGGGTTTTGGGGGTGGAATAATAGGGAATTGGGGGCAGTATGGGGGTGGAAATGGGGATTTGGGGGGTTTAGGGCATCAGAGCTGACCCAGGAGGCCAGGAGACCTGAGGGATTGGGGAGAAAAAATGGGAAATTGGGAAAAAAATGAAATATTGGGGTTTGGGGGTGATTAAATAGAGTGGGGGGCGCTATGGGGATGGAAATGGGGATTTTGGGGCATCCAGGCGGCCCAGGAGGCGGCCAGGAGACCTGGGGAAAAATGGGAAAAATGGGGAAAAATGGGGAAAAATGAGAAAAAAATGAAATATTGGGGTTGGGGGGTGATTAAATGGGGAGTGGGGGGTGATTAAAGGAGGATTTCGGATCTGTATGGGGATGGAAATGGGGATTTGGGGGGTTTTGAGGGCATCCAGAGCGACTCAGGGGTGACCAGGAGACCTGGGGAGTGGGGGAGAAAAAATGGGAAGTGGGAAAAAATGGGAAAAAATGAAATATTGGGGTTTGGGGGTGGAATATTGGGAATTTGGGTTAAAATGGGGATTTTTGGGGGGATTTGAGGGATTTTTGGGGCATCCAGAGCTGACCCAGGAGGCGGCCAGGAGACCTATGGGGGATTGGGGGAGAAAAATGGGAAATTGGGAAAAAATGAAATATTGGGGTTTGGGGGTGATTAAATGGGGAATTAAGAGCTGGGGTATGGGGGATGGAAATGGGATTTTTGGGGGGATTTTAAGGGGATTTTTGGGGCATCCAGGGGCCCAGAGGCGGCCAGGAGACCTGGGGGGTGGGGAGAAAAAAATGGAAATTGGGAAAAAATAAGAAAAAAAATGAAATATTGGGAAAAAGCGGGGGTTTTGGGGGGTGATTAAATGGGGAATTGGGGTTGAAAATGGGATTTTTGGGGGGATTTGGGGGTTTTGGGGCATCCAGGCGGCCGAGAGGCGGCCAGCACACCTGGGGAATTGGGGAGAAAAAATGGGAAATTGGGAAAAAAATAAGAAAAAAAAATGAAATATTGGGAAAAATGGGGTTTGGGGGTGGAATATTGAGGAATTTTTAGGCGGGTTTAAGGAGATTTGGGGTCTCAAAATGAGAATTTTGGGGTTCAAAGGGGAACCCAAGCTGACCCAGGAGAGTTGGGGGTTGGGGAGAAAAAATGGGAAATTGGGAAAAAATGGGAAAAAGTGAAATATTTGGGTTTGGGGGTGATTAAATGGGGAATTGGGGCTGAAAATGAAAATTTTGGGGTTTTTTTGAGGTGGGATTTGGGGTTTTTAGGGGTCCCAGAAAAACCCAGGGAGTTCCTGAGATTTTGGGGCAAAAATGGGAAAATTGGGGAAAAATGGGGAAAATTGGGGAAAATTGGGGAAAATTGGGGAAAAATTTGAGAAATTTTTGGGGGAAAATGGGAAAAAAATGGGAAAAAATTGTGAAAAAATTGGGGAAAATTGGGAAAAATTGGGAAAAACTGGGGGAAAAATTGGGAAAAATTGGGAAAAATTGGGGGAAATTGGGGAAAAATGGGAATAATTGGGGGAAAATTGGGGAAAATTGGGGGAAATTGGGGGAAATTGGGGAAAAATTGGGAAAAATTGGGAAAAATTGGGGAAAATTGGGGAAAATTGGGGGAAAAATTGGGGAAAATTGGGGAAATTGGGGAAAATTGGGGGAAATTGGGGGAAAAATTGGGAAGATTGGGGGAAATTGGAAAAATTTGGGAGAAAAAATTTGGGTAATTTGGGGGAAATTGGGAAAAAAATGGGAAAAATTGGGAAAAATTGGGAAAAATTGGGAGAAAAATTCTCTTTTGGGAATTTTTGGGCCCTTTAGGGAATTTTTGGGGGTTTTTAGAGAATTTTTAGGGTTTTTTTAGGGATTTTTTGGGGGGGTTTAAGGGAATTTTGGGATTTTTAGGGATTTTTTGGGGGGGTTTTATGGAATTTTGGGGGTTTTTAGGGAATTTTTGGGTTCTTTAGGGAATTTTTGGGGGTTTTAGAGAATTTTTGGGTTTTTTTAGGGATTTTTTGGGGGGTTTTATGGAATTTTGGGGGTTCTTTGGGGAATTTTTGGGGTGATTTGGGGGTTTTGGGGAAGATTTCGAAATTTTGGGATTATTTCGTGGTTTTGGGAGTTTTTTAGGGATTTTGGGGGAGTTTAGGGAATTTTTGGGGTGATTTTGGGGTTTTTGGGCTCTTTAGGGAATTTTTGGGGGTTTTTTTATGAGATTTTGGGGGGTTTTAGGGAATTTTTGGGGTTTTTAGAGAATTTTGGGTTTTTAGGGATTTTTTGGGGGGTTTTATGGAATTTTAGGGGGTTCTTGGGGGGATTTTTGGGGGTTTTTGGGGTTCTTTGGGGAATTTTTGGGGTTTTTAATGAATTTTTGGGGGTTTTTAATGAATTTTTGGGGGTTTTTAGGGAATTTTTGGGGTTTTTAGGTATTTTTTGGGGGGTTTATGGAATTTTAGGGGGTTCTTTGGGGAATTTTTGGGGGTGATTTTTGGGGGTTTTGGGTTCTTTAGGGAATTTTTTGGGTTTTTGGGAGATTTTTGGGGGTTCTTAGGGAATTTTTGGGGTTTTTAGGGAAATTTTTGGGGTTTTGGGGGATTTTTAGGGGGTTCTTTGGGGGATTTTTTGGGGTGATTTTTGAGGTTTTGGGGTTTTAGAGATTTTTGGGGGGTTTTTAGGGGAATTTTGGGGGGTTTTTTAGAGATTTTTGGGGGGTTTTAGGAAATTTTGGGGGTTTTTAGGGATTTTTTGGGGGTGATTTTTGGGTTTTTGGGCTCTTTAGGGAATTTTTTGGGGGTTTTTGGGATTTTTTAGGATTTTTGGGGGGTTTAGGGAATTTTTGGTTTTTTTAGGGATTTTTGGGGTGATTTTGGGTTTTTTGGCTCTTTAGGGGAATTTTTGGGATTTTTAGGGATTTTTGGGGGGTTTAGGGAATTTTTGGGGGTGATTTCGGATTTTTTGGGGGACGTTAAAGGAGGATTTGGGGCTCCCAGTCCCTCCCAGTGACCCCCAACCCCCAAACCAGTATAAACCAGTATAAACCAGTATAAACCAGTATAAACCAGTAACACAAAATCCCCCTTTAACTCCTTCCCAGTCCCTCCCAGTGACCCCAAACCCCAAACCAGTACAAACCAGTACAAACCAGTACAAATCAGTGACCCCGAACCCCAAACCAGTACAAACCAGTTCCCTCCCAGTATAAACCAGTAAGCCCAAATCCTCTCCCAGTCCCTCCCAGTGACCCCAAACCTCAAACCAGTACAAACCAGTAACCCCAAATCCCCCTTGAACCCCTTCCCAGTCCCTCCCAGTGACCCCAACCCCAAAACCAGTACAAACTAGTACAAACCAGTACAAACCAGTACAAACCAGTACCTGGGGGCAGCAGCAGCAGCAGCAGCAGCAGTGGGGGGGGGCGGCTCATGGTGGCACTGGGGACACGGGGGGGACACCGGGGTCAGCTCCCAGTGCCACCAGTATGGACCAGTACAGACCAGTATGTACCAGTATAGACCAGTATAAACCAGTATGAACCAGAATGAACCAGTATAAACCAGTATAAACCAATATTAACCAGTATCAACCAGTATCAACCAGTATGAAGCACTATCAACCAGTATAAACCAGTATGGACCAGTATAAACCAGTACAGACCAGTATAAACCAGTAAAACCAGTGCAGACCAGTATAAACCAGTACAAAACAGTGCCACCTCTCAGTGCCACCGGTGTCCTCCCAGTGCCACCCGCCGTGTCCCCAGTTGTCCCCAGTGCCATCCCAGTATATCCCAGTATATCCCAGTATATCCCAGTATATCCCAGTACCTCTCAGTGTCCCCGTCCCAGTGCCACCAGTGCCACCTCCAGTGTCCCCAGTGCCTGTCCCAGTGTCTCTCCCAGTGTCACTCCCAGTCCCTGTCCCAGTGCTCCCAGTGCTCCCAGTGCTCCCAGTACCTCTCGGTGTCCCTGTCCCGTGTCCCCAGTGTCTCTCCCAGTCTCTCCCAGTCTGTCCCAGTGCTCCCAGTGTCCCCAGTCGCTCCCCGCCCCCCCCCGGTGTCGCTGTCCCCATTGTCCCCAGTGCTCCCAGTGCTCCCAGTAGCTCTCGGTGTCCCTGTCCCAGTGCCACCAGTGCCATTCCCAGTGCCACCAGTGCTCCCAGTGTCCCTAGTTGTCCCCAGTCCCTTCCCAGTCCCTGTCCCAGTGCTCCCAGTGCTCCCTAGTGCTCCCAGTACCTCTCGGTGTCCCTGTCCCAGTGCTCCCAGTGTCTCTCCCAGTCTCTCCCCAGTCTGTCCCAGTGTCACTCCCAGTCCCTCCCCAGTGCTCCCAGTGCTCCCCAGTACCTCTCTGGGTGTCCCTGTCCCCAGCGTCAGTGTCTCTCCCAGTCTCTCCCAGTCTGTCCCAGTGCTCCCAGTGCTCCCAGTGCTCCCAGTGTCCCCAGTGCTCCCAGTGCTCCCAGTGCTCCCAGTACCTCTCGGTGTCCCTGTCCCAGTCTCTCCCAGTCTCTCCCAGTCTCTCCCAGTGTCCCCAGTGGTCGCCCCCTCACTGGTGTCACTGTCCCCATTGTCCCCATTGTCCCCAGTGCTCCCAGTGCCACCAGTGCTCCCAGTACCTCTCGGTGTCCCTGCCCCAGTGCTCCCAGTGCCTGTCCCAGTGCTCCCAGTCTCTCCCAGTCTGTCCCAGTGCTCCCAGTGTCCCCAGTCCCTCCCTCACTTTGGTGTCACTGTCCCCATTGTCCCCAGTTGTCCCCAGTGCTCCCAGTGCTCCCAGTGCCACCAGTGCTCCCAGTCCCTGTCCCAGTGTCCCCAGTGTCTCCCCCAGCTCTCCCAGTGTCCCCAGTTCCTCTCGGTGTCCCCGCGTCCCAGTGCTCCCAGTGCTCCCAGTCCCTCTCGGTGTCCCTGTCCCCAGTGCCACCAGTGCTCCCAGTCTCTCCCAGTGACACTCCTCAGACCCTGTCCCAGTGCCACCAGTGTCACTCCCAGTGTCCCCTAATTGTCCCCCGTGTCCCTGTCCCAGTGCCATTCCCAGTGCTCCCAGTGCTCCCAGTGCTCCCAGTACCTCTCGGTGTCCCTGTCCCACGTGTCCCCAGTGTCTCTCCCAGTCTCTCCCAGTCTGTCCCAGTGCTCCCAGTGTCCCCAGTGCTCCCTTCCGGTGTCACTGTCCCCATTGTCCCCAAATTGTCCCCAGTGCTCCCAGTGCCTGTCCCAGTGCTCCCAGTGCTCCCAGTCCCTCTCGGTGTCCCTGTCCCGCTGCCCCCAGTGTGTCTCTCCCAGTCTCTCCCAGTGCTCCCAGTGTCACTAGTACCTCTCAGAGTCCCTGTCCCAGTGCCACCAGTGCCACCTCCAGTGTCCCCAGTCCCAGTCCCAGTGCTCCCAGTGCTCCCAGTACCTCTCGTGTCCCTGTCCCGTGTCCCCAGTGTCTCTCCCAGTCTCTCCCAGTCTGTCCCAGTATATCCCAGTGTCCCCAGTTCCTCTCAGTGTCCCTGTCCCAGTGCCTCCAGTGCCACCCTCAGTGTCCCCAGTCCCTGTCCCAGTGCTCCCAGTGCTCCCCAGTGCTCCCAGTACCTCTCGGTGTCCCTGTCCCAGTGTCTCCCAGTGTCTCTCCCAGTCTCTCCCAGTCTGTCCCAGTGCTCCCAGTGTCCCCAGTGCTCCCCGCCCCCCCCGGTGTCACTGTCCCCATTGTCCCCATTGTCCCCAGTGCTCCCAGTCCCTGTCCCAGTGCTCTAGTGCCTGTCCCAGTGCTCCCAGTGCTCCCAGTACCTCTCGGTGTCCCTGTCCCGTGTCCCCAGTGTTCTCCCAGTCTCTCCCAGTCTCTCCCAGTCTGTCCCAGTGCTCCCAGTGTCCCCAGTCGCCTCCCTCTCGGTGTCACTGTCCCCATTGTCCCCAATTGTCCCCAGTGCTCCCAGTGCTCCCAGTGCTCCCAGTACCTCTCGGTGTCCCTGTCCCAGTGTCTCCCAGTGTCTCTCCCAGTCTGTCCCAGTCTGTCCCAGTGCTCCCAGTGTCCCCAGTCGCTCCCCGCCCCCCGGTGTCACTGTCCCCAATTGTCCCCAGTGCTCCCAGTGCTCCCAGTGCTCCCAGTGCTCCCAGTGCTCCCAGTGCTCCCAGTGCTCCCAGTGCTCCCAGTACCTCTCGGTGTCCCTGTCCCGTGTCCCCAGTGTCTCTCCCAGTCTCTCCCAGTCTGTCCCAGTGCTCCCAGTCTCTCCCAGTCTGTCCCAGTGCTCCCAGTGTCCCAGTCCCTCCCCCGCGGTGTCACTGTCCCCATTGTCCCCATTGTCCCCGCGGTCCCAGGCGGTGCCGGGGCGCGTGACCACAGCGCAAGCGGTCACAGTCCCCTCCCCCACATTGTGTCACCCCTCGCCCCTCCCCCACATTGTGTCACCCCCTCCCCCGCCCCTCCTCACGCCCGAATTCCGCGCGAGCCACCGCGGCCACAAAGGGACCCAGTGTAGTGACACCCCTGGGGAGAGGGGCGGCTTGAGGGGGCCCAGAATTTTGGGGGGGTCCCAAACCTGAATTTTGGGGATTTTTGGGAATTTTTTGGGGATTTTCGGGAATTTTTGGGGGATTTTCGGGAATTTTTGGGGGGTTTTCAGGATTTATTTTTTTATTTTCGGGAATATTTTGGGGGTTTTTAGGAATTTTTTTATTTTCAGGAGTTATTTTTAGGGGAAATCCGGGAATTTTGGGGATCCCGGAATTTTGGGGGGTCTCGGAATTTTGGGGGGTCCCAAAAATGGAATTTTTTGGGATTTTCGGGAATTTTTTGGGATTTTCAGGAATTATTTTTTTTATTTTCGGGAATATTTTGGGGGTTTTTAGGAATTTTTTTATTTTCAGGACTTATTTTTAGGGAAATCCGGGAATTTTGGGGGTCCCGGAATTTTGGGGGTCTCGGAATTTTGGGGGGTCCCTAAAGGGAATTTTTTGGGAATTTTGTGGATTTTTTTGGGATTTTCAGGAATTGTTTTGGGATTTTCAGGAATTGTTTTGGGATTTTCAGGATTTTTTGGGGATTTTCAGGAACATTTTTGGGACTTTCAGGATTTTTTTTTAGGGGAAATCCGGGAATTTTGGGGGTCCCGGAATTTTGGGGTCCCGGAATTTTGCGGGGGGTCCCAAAATAGAATTTTGGGGATTTTTGGGAGTTTTTTTGGGGATTTTTGGGAGTTTTTTTGGGATTTTCGGGATTTTTTGGGGGGATTTTTTCAGAATTTTTTGGGATTTTCAGGAATATTTTTTGGATTTTTCAGGATTTTTTTTAGGAAATCCGGGAATTTTGGGGGTCCCGGAATTTTGGGCTCCCGGAATTTTGGGGGGCATCCCTAAAGGGAATTTTTTGGGAATTTTCGGGATTTTTTGGGGGGATTTTCGGGAATATTTTGGGATTTTCAGGAATTTTTTGGGGATTTTTAGGAATTTTTGGGGGGATTTTTAGGAATTTTTTTGGGATTTTCAGGAGTTATTTTTAGGGGAAATCTGGGAATTTTGGGGGTCCCGGAATTTTGGAGATCTCAGAATTTTGGGGGGGTCCCAAAAGGGAATATTTGGGATTTTCAGGAATTTTTGGGGGGGTTTTTTGGGGAATTTTTTTCAGGAATTTTTTGGGGGATTTTCAGGATTTTTTGGGGATTTTCAGGAACATTTTTTGGATTTTCAGGAGTTATTTTTGGGATTTTCAGGAATTTTTTTGGGATTTTCAGGATTTTTTTTTGGGATTTTCAGGAATTTTTTTTTTTTTATTTTCGGGAATATTTTGGGGTTTTTTCGGAATTTTTGTTTATTTTCAGGAGTTATTTTTAGGGGAAATCCGGGAATTTTGGCGGTCCCGGAATTTTGGGGGGTCCCAAAAGGGAATTTTGGGGATTTTCAGGGAATTTTTTTGGTGATTTTACGGAGTTTTTTGGGGATTTTCAGGAGGTTTTTTTAGGGGAAATCCGAGAATTTTGGGGGATTTTTGGGAGGTTTTTTTGGATTTTCAGGAATTTTTTGGGGGATTTTCAGGATTTTTTTTGGGATTTTCAGGAGTTATTTTTAGGGGAAATCGGGAATTTTGGGGGTCCCGGAATTTTGTGGGTCTCGGAATTTTGGGGGGTCCCAAAAGGGAATTTTGGGGATTTTTGGGAGTTTTTGGGGGATTTTCAGGAATTTTTTTTTTATTTTATTTTCGGGAATTTTTGGGGGATTTTTAGGAACATTTTTTGGGGATTTTCGGGAACATTTTTTGGATTTTCAGGAGTTATTTTTAGAGGAAATCCGGGAATTTTGGAGGTCCCGGAATTTTGGGTGGGTCCCAAAACGGAATTTTGGGGATTTTCGGGAATTTTTCTGGGGATTTTCAGGATTTTTGGGGATTTTCAGGAGATTTTTTTAGGGATTTTCGGGAATTTTGGGGGTCCCGAAATTTTGGGCGAGGGTCCGGGGGGATTTTTGGGGAGTTCTCGGAATTTTGGGGATCCCAAGGGGGAATTTTGGGGATTTTAAAAGAAGCTTTTGGGGATTTTCGGGAATTTTTTGAGATTTTTGGGAATTTTTTGGGGGGTTCAAGGAGGGATTTTGGGGGAAAATCCTGGAATTTTGGGGATCCCGGAATTTTGGGGGGATGTCGGAATTTTGGGGAGTCCCAAGAAGGAATTTTGGGGATTTTCAGGAATTTTTTGGGGGATTTTTTCGGGAGGTTTTTTGGGGGGGAGAAATCCGGGGATTTTTGTAAAAATCCAGAAATTTCGGGGAATTCTGAAAATATCGGGAATTTTTTGGGGGGGATCTGGTGACGTCACCGCCCACCTCGAGGGGAGGGGTCACGACCTCGGGGGGGGGGAGGGGCCGAACCCACCCTTCCCCCCCCGACTCCGATTTTTCCCCTTTTTTCCTTTTTTTCCCCCAATTTCCCCCCAATTTTTCCCAAATTTTTCCCCAAATTTTCTCAAATCCCCCCGAATTTTCGTCTTTTTTCCCAAATTTCCCCAAATTTTTCCCAATTCCCTTTCAATTTTTTCTCACAATTTTCCCCAAATTTTTCCCAAAACCTCCAAAATTTCTCAAAATTTTTCCCAGTTTTTCCCCAATTTTCCTCAAATTTTCCCCCAATTTTTCCCAATTTTTCCCAAATTTTTCCCCAAATTTCCCCAATTTTTTCCCAAATTTTTCCCAAATTTCCCCAAATTTTTCCCAAATTTTCCCCAATTTTTTCTTCAAATTTTTCCCAAATTTTTCCCAAATTTCCCCAAATTTTCCCCAAATTTCCCCAATTTTTTCCCAAATTTTCCCCAATTTTTTCTTCAAATTTTTCAAAAAATTTTTTCCCCAAATTTCTCCCAAATTTTCCCTCTAAATTTTCCCAATTTTTTTCCCCAATTTTCCCAATTTTCCCTCAATTTTCCCTCCCAAATTTCCCCAAATTTTTCCCAAATCCCAAAATTTTTTCCCCAATTTTTCCCAATTCCCCCAAATTTCCCCCATTTTTCTCCCCATGCATCCTAATTTTTCCCTCTTTTATTCCCAAATTTTCTCAATTTTTCCCCAGATTTTTCCCCAAATCTTCCAAAATTTTTCCCACATTTTCCCCAAATTTTTCTCCAAACTTTCCCCAAATTTTCCCAAATTTTTCTCCAAATTTTCGCCAAATTTTCCCAAATTTTTCCCAAATTTCCCCAAATTTTCCCAAATTTTTCCCCAAATTTTCCCGATTTCCTCCCCAATTTTTTCATAAATTTTTCCCAAATTTTCCCAATTTTTTCCCAAATTTTTTTCCCAAATTTTTCCCAATTTTCCCCAAATTTTCTCCCAAATTTCCCCAAATTTTTCCTCAATTTTTCCCCTGATTTTCCCAAATTTTCCGAATTTTCCCCAATTTTTTCCCCAAATTTTTCCCCAAATTTTTCCCCAAATTTTTCCCCAAATTTTCCCCAAATTTTCTCGATTTTTTCTCCCAAATTTTTCCAAATTTTCCCAAATTTTCCCGTAATTTTCCCCCATATTTTTTCCCCAATTTTTCCCAAATTTTTCTCAAATTTTCCCAAATTTTCCCCCAAATTTTCCCCCAATTTTTCCCCCAATTTTTTCCCAAATTTTTCCCAAATTTTTTCCAAACTTTTCCCCAATTTTCCCCAAATTTTCCCAAATTTTTCCCCAAATTTTCCCCGAATTTTTCCCAATTTTTCCCCAAAATTTTTCACAATTTTTCCCAAATTTCGCTAAAATTTCCCAAATTTTTCCCCAAATTTTCCCCACATTTTTCCCAAATGTTTTCCAAATTTTTTCCAAATTTTCCCCAATTTTTTCTCCAAATTTTTCCCAATTTTCTCCCAAATTTCCCCAAATTTTCCCCAAATTTTTTTCCCCAATTTTCCCCATTCTCCCCCCACATAGGGCGGTGGGCGTGGCCAGACCCGGAAGTGAACCGGAAATGAGCAGGAAGTTAACCGGAAGTGAACCGGAAGTGGGCGTGCCCAGGTGCGCTCACCTGGCGGATCCAAGATGGCGGCGGCGCTGGGGGCGCTGCTGGCGCTGCTCGGTGGGTGCGGGGCAGCTCATTAATTAACGCGCTAATTAGCGACGGTCGGAGCGATTAAGGGGGTCCGGGGTAATTAATGACTTAATTAACGAGAAATTGGGGTAATTAATGGGGTCTGGAGTAATTAACGCGTTAATTAACGAGAAATTGGGGTCATTAATGCATTAATTAACGAGAAATTGGGGTAATTAATGGGGTCCGGGGTAATTAATGGGGTCTGGGGGCAATTAATGGGGTCCGGGGTAATTAATGCATTAATTAACGAGAAATTGGGGTAATTAATGGGGTCCGGGGTAATTAATGAGGCCTGGGGGGCAATTAATGGGGTCTGGGGTAATTAAGTGAGATCTGGGGGTAATTAATGGGGTCTGGGGGCACTAATGGGGTCTGGGGGTACTAATGAATTAATTAACTAGAAATTGGGGTAATTAATTGGGTCTGGGGTACTAATTGGGTCTGGGGGTAATTAAGGGAGATCCAGTGTAATTAATGGGGTAATTAATGGGGTAATTAATGGGGTCTAGGGGCAATTAAGAGCGATCCGGGTACTAATGGGGCAGTTAATGGGGTCTGGGGTAATTAATGGGGTCTGGGGTAATTAGGGTGATCCGGGGGTAATTAATGGGGTAATTAATGGGGTCTGGGGGTAATTAACGGGGTAATAAAGAGGGTAATTAAGGGGTGGGAGTTAATTACGGGGGTAATTAATGGGGCCCCTGGGGGTCATTAATGGGGTCTGGGGTAATTAAGGGGTAATTAATAAGGTAATTAAGGAAGTAATTAAGGGGTCTGGGGTAATTAATGAGGTAATTAAAGGGAGATCCGGGGTAATTGGGGTAATCTCACCTGTCCAAATTCTCCTGTGTCTCACCTGTGCAGGTGACACTGACACCTGTATCTCACCTGTCTCACGTGTCTCTCACCTGTATCTCACCTGTATCTCACCTGTCTCCCCTGTCTCCCCCAGGTGTGCCGCTCCACGTGCTCTCCCTGCAGGTGACACTGACACCTGTATCTCACCTGTATCTCACCTGTATCTCACCTGTATCTCACCTGTATCTCACCTGTATCTCACCTGTCTCACCTGTATCTCACCTGTCTCTCACCTGTCTCTCACCTGTATCTCACCTGTCTCACCTGTATCTCACCTGTATCTCACCTGTATCTCACCTGTCTCTCACCTGTCTCACCTGTATCTCACCTGTATTCTCACCTGTATCTCACCTGTCTCTCACCTGTCTCCCACCTGTATCTCACCCATGTCTCTACCTGTATCCCCACCTGTTCCCGCGTCTCACCTGTCTTTTCTCACCTGTCATCTCACCTGTATCTCACCTGTATCTCACCTGCTCGCTCCACGTGTCTCTTCTCCACCTGTCTCACCTGACACCTGTATCTCACTGTATCTCACCTGTATCTCCTACCTGTAGTCTCACCTGTCCAACTGTCTCACCTGTATCTCTCACACCTGTATCTCACCTGTCTCACCTGTATCTCACCTGTATCTCACCTGTCTCACCTGTATCTCACCTGTCTCTCACCTGTCTCTCACCTGTATCTCACCTTGTATCTCACCTGTGTCTCACCTGTCTCACCTGTATTCCCACCTGTATCTCACCTGTCTCACCTGTATCTCACCTGTATCTCACCTGTCTCTCACCTGTCTCACCCTGTATCTCACCTGTATCTCCTCACCTGTCTCACCTGTCTCTCACCTGTATCTCACCTGTATCTCACCTGTCTCACCTGTCTCTCACCTGTGTCTCACCTGTCTCTCACCTGTCTCTCACCTGTCTCACCTGTCTCTCACCTGTATCTCTATCTCCTGTCTCTCACCTGTGCTCACCTGTCTCACCTGTCTCACCTGTCTCTCACCTGTATCTCACCTGTCTCTCACCTGTGCTCACCTGTATCTCACCTGTCTCTCACCTGTATCTCACCTGTATCTCACCTGTATCTCACCTGTATCTCACCTGTCTCCTCACCTGTATCTCACCTGTATCTCACCTGTCTCACCTGTCTCTCACCTGTATCTCACCTGTCTCTCACCTGCTCACCTGTCTCTCACCTGTATCTCACCTGTATCTCACCCTGTATCTCACCTGTATCTCACCTGTATCTCACCTGTCTCTCACCTGTATCTCACCTGTCTCCTCACCTGTGTCTCACCTGTCTCACCTGCTCTCTCACCTGTCTCTCATCCCTCACCTGTCTCTCACCTGTCCCTGTGTCTCACCTGTCTCTCACCTGTCTCTCTCCCCAGGTGTGCCGCTCCAGGTGCGCCCTGCAGGTGTCGGTGCCCGAGCCCCGCACGGTGGCGCTGCTGTTCCAGCCGGTCCTGCTGCGCTGCCACTTCCAGCTGAGCTCACCTGGGCCGCCGCCCATCGTCACCTGGAAGTACAAATCCTTCTGCCCCGCCCCCCCGGCCTCACCTGGCGACACCTGGGGCTCACCTGGCGACACCTGGGGCTCACCTGGCGAGGCGGCCGGCGCCTGCCCCGACTCGGCGCGCACCGTGCGCATCGTGGCCACCAAGCAGGGCGAGCAGGTGACGCTCGGAGACTTCTACCTGGGCAGGCCGGTGACCATCCGCGGGGGTGAGCGCGCACCTGGGGACAGCTGGGGACTCACCTGGGCACAGCTGGGGACACCTGGGGATACCTGGGGACACCTGGGGACAGCTGGGAATACCTGGGGATACCTGGGGACACCTGGGGATACCTGGGGACACCTGGGGACAGCTGGGAATACCTGGGGATACCTGGGGACACCTGGGGATACCTGGGGACACCTGGGGACAGCTGGGGACAGCTGGGGACAGCTGGGGATACCTGGGGACAGCTGGGGACAGCTGGGCACACCTGGGGACAGCTGGGGACAGCTGGGCACACCTGGGGACAGCTGGGGACTCACCTGGGGACAGCTGGGGACAGCTGGGGACACCTGAGCACCTGGGGACAGCTGTGGATACCTGGGGACAGCTGGGGACAGCTGGGGACAGCTGGGGACTCACTCTGGGCACACCTGGGCACAGCTGGGCACACCTGGGATGTACCTGGGGACAGCTGGGGACACCTTGGGGACACCTGGGGACACCTGGGATACACCTGGGCACACCTGGGGGCAGCTGGGGATACCTGGGGACAGCTGGGGACAGCTGGGGACTCACCTGGGCACACCTGGGGACTCACCTGGGGATACCTGGGGGACAGCTGGGGGATACCTGGGGACTCACCTGGGGACACCTGGCCACAGCTGGGCACACCTGGGCATACCTGGAGACACTTTAAGCACACCTGGGCACAGCAACAGCTGGGGACACCTGGGGGACACCCGCACCTGGGGACAGCTGGGCACACCTGGGGACACCAGAGGACACCTGGGATACTCCTGGGGACACCTGGGCACACTTGGATTCATCTGGACACACCTGGGGACACGCACACTTTTTGCTCTGTCCTCACTCACCTGTGTCTCACCTCTATCTGTCTCACCTGTATCTCACCTGTCTCACCTGTTCTCCTCACCTGTCTCACCTGTATCTCACCTGTATCTCTCACCTGTCTCACCTGTCTCACCTGTATCTCACCTGTCTCACTCTGTATTCCTCACCTGTCTCACCTGTTCCTCTCACCTGTCTCACCTGTATTCCTGCACCTGTCCCTGTCTCACCTGTATCTCACCTGTCTCACCTAAGCATCTCTCACCTGTCTCTCACCTGTCTCACCTGTATCTCACCTGTCTCTCACCTGTATCTCACCTGTCTCACCTGTATCTCACCTGTGTCTCACCTGTCTCTCACCTGTCTCTCACCTGTCTCACCTGTATCTCACACCTGTATCTCACCCGTCTCTCACCTGTCTCTCACCTGTCTCACCTGTAGTCTCTCACCTGTATCTCACCTGTCTCTCACCTGTCTCTCACCTGTATCTCACCTGTCTCACCTGTATCTCACCTGTCTCTCACCTGTATCTCTCACCTGTCTCACCTGTATCTCACCTGTATCTCACCTGTCTCACCTGTCTCTCACCTGTCTCACCTGTATCTCACCTGTCTCTCACCTGTCTCTCACCTGTCTCTCACCTGTCTCTCACCTGTCTCTCACCTGTATCTCACCTGTATCTCACCTGTATCTCACCTGTCTCACCTGTATCTCACCTCGGGTCTCACCTGTCTCTCACCTGTCTCTCACCTGTCTCTCACCTGTATCTCACCTGTCTCTCACCTGTATCTCACCTGTATCTCACCTGTCTCTCACCTGTCTCTCACCTGTATCTCACCTGTATCTCACCTGTATCTCACCTGTATCTCACCTGTCTCTCACCTGTCTCACCTGTCTCTCACCTGTCTCTCACCTGTATCTCACCTGTCTCTCACCTGTCTCTCACCCGTATCTCACCTGTCTCTCACCTGTCTCACCTGTATCTCACCTGTATCTCACCCGTATCTCACCTGTCTCACCTGTATCTCACCTGTCTCTCTCACCCGTATCTCACCTGTCTCTCACCTGTCTCTCACCCGTATCTCACCTGTCTCTCACCTGTCTCACCTGTATCTCACCTGTATCTCACCTGTCTCTCACCTGTCTCTCACCTGTATCTCACCTGTCTCACCTGTATCTCACCTGTATCTCACCTGTCTCTCACCTGTCTCTCACCTGTCTCACCTGTATCTCACCTGTATCTCACCTGTCTCTCACCTGTCTCTCACCTGTCTCTCACCTGTATCTCACCTGTCTCTCACCTGTCTCTCACCTGTATCTCACCTGTCTCTCACCTGTATCTCACCTGTCTCTCACCTGTCTCTCACCTGTCTCTCACCTGTCTCTCACCTGTATCTCACCTGTCTCTCACCTGTCTCTCACCTGTATCTCACCTGTCTCTCACCTGTCTCTCACCTGTCTCTCACCTGTATCTCACCTGTATCTCACCTGTATCTCACCTGTCTCTCACCTGTCTCTCACCTGTCTCTCACCTGTATCTCACCTGTCTCACCTGTCTCTCACCTGTATCTCACCTGTCTCTCACCTGTCTCTCTCACCTGTCTCTCACCTGTCTCTCACCTGTATCTCACCTGTCTCTCACCTGTCTCTCACCTGTATCTCACCTGTATCTCACCTGTATCTCACCTGTATCTCACCTGTCTCTCACCTGTCTCTCACCTGTATCTCACCTGTCTCTCACCTGTCTCTCACCTGTCTCTCACCTGTCTCTCACCTGTCTCTCACCTGTCTCTCACCTGTATGTCACCTGTCCGTGTCTCACCTGTCCTGTCTCACCTGTCCATGTCTCACCTGTCTGTGTCTCACCTGTATCTCACCTGTCTCTCACCTGTCTCTCACCTGTCTCTCACCTGTATCTCACCTGTATCTCACCTGTCTCTCACCTGTCTCTCACCTGTATCTCACCTGTATCTCACCTGTATCTCACCTGTATCTCACCTGTCTCTCACCTGTATCTCACCTGTCTCTCACCTGTATCTCACCTGTATCTCACCTGTATGTCACCTGTATCTCACCTGTAGTCTCACCTGTCTCTCACCTGTCTCACCTGTCTCTCTCACCTGTATCTCACCTGTATCTCACCTGTCTCTCACCTGTCTCTCACCTGTCTCACCTGTTCTCTCACCTGTCTCTCACCCTGTATCTCACCTGTATCTCACCTGTATCTCACCTGTCTCTCACCTGTCTCACCTGTCTCTCTCACCCTGTATCTCACCCTGTATCTCACCTGTATCTCACCTGTCTCTCACCTGTCTCTCACCTGTATCTCACCTGTCTCTCACCTGTATCTCACCTGTCTCACCTGTCTCTCACCTGTATCTCACCTGTATCTCACCTGTCTCTCACCTGTCTCTCACCTGTCTCTCACCTGTCTCTCACCTGTCTGTCTCCCCCCGTGGGTGCGGGGCAGGTGCGGAGCTGAGCCTGGGCCCGGCGGCCTGGGGGGACAGCGGGCTGTACCTGTGCACCGTCACCTCCACCAGCGACCTGCAGGGCAACAACGAGGCCGTGGCCGAGCTGGTGGTGCTGGGTGAGACTGGGACCGACTGGGATTAAACTGGGACGGACTGGGAGGGACTGGGACGGACTGGGAGGGACTGGGAGGGACTAGGATTAAACTGGAATCAAACTGGATCAAACTGGGATGGACTGGGATTAAACTGGGATGGACTGGGACGACTGGGGAGGAACTGGAATCAAACTGGGATGGACTGGAAGGGACTGGGATCAAACTGGGATGGAGTGGGATTAAACTGGGATGGACTGGGAGTTACTAGAAGTTACTGGGAGGGACTGGGAGGGACTGGGAGGGACTAGGATTAAACTGGAATCAAACTGGATCAAACTGGGACAGACTGGGAGGGACTGGGATTAAACTGGAATCAAACTGGGATGGACTGGTAGGGAACTGGGATCAAATTGGGATGGACTGGGAGTTACTGGGAGGGACTGGGAGGGACTGGGAGGGACTGGGGAGGACTGGGATCAAACTGGGATGGACTGGGAAGGACTGGAATCGAACTGGGATCAAACTGGGAGGGAACTGGGATCGAACTGGGATCAAACTGGAATCAAATTGGGGTGGAGTGGGAGTGACTGGAGGGACTGGGATGCACTGGGATCAAGCTGGAATCAAACTGGGATGGACTGGGAGGGACTGGGACGGACTGAGATCATACTGTGAGGAAACTGGGGATTACTGGCTTGAACTGGTTTTGGGTAAGTGGTTGCTGGTTTATACTGGTTTGGGGTTACTGGTTTGTCCTGGTTTGGGGTTTGGGGTTACTGGTTTATACTGGTTTATACTGGTTTGGGGTTAATGGTTTATACTGGTATGGGGTTACTGGTTTGAACTGGTTTTGGGTATGGGGTTACTGGTTTATACTGGTTTATACTGGTTTTGGGGTTGGGGTTACTGGTTTATACTGGTTTATACTGGTTTGTACTGGTTTGTACTGGTTTGTACTGGTTTGGGGGTTGGGGTTACTGGTCTGTACTGGTCTGTACTGGTTTGGGGGTTGGGGTTACTGGTCTGTACTGGTCTGTACTGGTTTGGACTGGGGCTGTACCTGGGCCCCTCCCCCCCCCTGTCCCCCCAGGGTCGCTGCCCGAGGGCGCCCGACTGCTGCCCCAGGGGCCCCTGCCAGGTACGGGCACAGCTGGGGGGAGACACAGCTGGGCACAGCTGGGCACAGCTGGGATGGGATAGAGACACAGCTGGGCACAGCTGGGACACACCTGGGCACAGCTGGGCACAGCTGGGGGAGACACAGCTGAGCACAGCTGGAACACACCTGGGGATAGAGACACAGCTGGGCACAGCTGGAACACACCTGGGGGCACCTGGGCACACCTGGGCACAGCTGGGGGAGACACAGCTGGGCACAGCTGGGCACACCTTGGGGGCACCTGGGACAAAACTGGGGCACAGCTGGGCACAGCTGGGGGAGACACAGCTGGGCACAGCTGGGGGAGAGACACAGCTGGGGGGATAGAGACACAGCTGGGCACAGCTGGGCACAGCTGGGATGGGATAGAGACACAGCTGGGCACAGCTGGGACACACCTGGGCACAGCTGGGCACAGCTGGGGGAGAGACACACCCTGGGCACACCTGGGACAAAACTGGGGCACAGCTGGGCACAGCTAGGGGGCACCTGGGATGGGATAGAGACACAGCTGGGCACAGCTGGGAGGGGATAGAAACACAGCTGGGCACAGCTGGGCACACCCACTGGGGGGCACCTGGGACAAAACTGGGGCACAGCTGGGCACAGCTGGGGAGACACAGCTGGGCACACCTGGGGGCACCTGGGATGGGATAGAGACACAGCTGGGCACAGCTGGGACACACCTGGGGCACAGCTGTAACACCTGGGGGATAGAAACACACCTGGGCACACCTGGGCACACCTGGGGACACCTGTAACACCTGGGGGGATAGAAGCACACCTGGGGCACACCTGGGCACACCTGGGATACACCTGGGCACACCTGGGGATAGAGACACACCTGGGCACACCTGGGGATAGAGACACACCTGGGCACACCTGGGGGATAGAGACACACCCTGGGCACACCTGGGGGATAGAGACACACCCGGGCACACCTGGGGGATAGAGACACACCTGGGCACACCTGGGGGCACCTGGGGGAGAGAAGCACACCTGGGCACAGCTGGGACACACCTGGGGGGGATAGAGACACACCTGGGATACACCTGGGCACACCTGTAACATCTGGGGGGATAAAACACACCTGGGCACACCTGGGCACACCTGGGGCACACCTGGGATACACCTGGGCACACCTGGGACACACCTGGGGGGAGAGAAACACACCTGGGGCACACTTCAGATACACCTGGGCACACCTGGGGACACCTGTAACACCTGGGGGATAGAAACACACCTGGGCACAGCTGGGGACACACCTGGGCACACCTGGGGATAGAAACACACCTGGGGACACCTGTAACACCTGGGGGGATAGAAGCACACCTGGGGCACACCTGGGCAACACCTGGGCACACCTGGGGGATAGAAACACACCCTGGGGACACCTGGGGGATAGAGACACATCTGGGCACACCTGGGAGGATAGAGACACAACTGGGGATACCTGGGATACACCTGGGCACACCTGGGACACACCTGGGGGGAGAGAAACACACCTGGGGCACACTTCAGATACACCTGGGCACACCTGGGGACACCTGTAACACCTGGGGGGGATAGAAACACACCTGGGCACAGCTGGGGACACACCTGGGCACACCTGGGGACATCTGGGACAGACCTGGGCACACCTGGAGGGCACACAGGTGTAGGAGGGGCCCAGGTGTGCATGGGGGAACCCCTGCAGAATTCCGGAGATTTTTGGGAGCATTTTGGGGGATTTTGGGATATTTGGGATACTTTGGATTTTTTTGGGCTGATTTTGGGTATTTTGGGATAATTCTGGGTTAATTTTGGGACATTTTGGGTATTTTGGGATAATTTTGGATAGTTTGGGATTTTTTGGGGATGTTTCGGGAATAATTTGGGATAAAATCAGGAGAAATTCAGGAGAATTTTGGGGCAAATTTCGGATAATTTTGGGATATTTTGGGGATAAATTTGGGATAAATTTCGGATATTTTGGGATAAATTTGGGATAAATTCAGGATAATTTTGGAATAATTTTGGTGTAGATTTGGGATATTTTTAGGTAAATTTGAGATAAATTTGGGATATTTTGGGATAAATTTGGGATAAATTCAGGATATTTTGGGGATAATTTTGGGATAAATTTGGGATATTTTGGGGTAATTCTGATGTAATTTTGGGGTAATTTTGGTGTAAATTTTGGGATATTTTGGGGACAATATTGGGATAAATTCAGGATAAATTCGGGATATTTTGGGGAAAATTTTGGGGATAATTTTGGGATAAATTCAGGATATTTTGGGGGCAATTCTGGTGTAATTTTTGGCACATTTTGGGGACAATTTTGGGACATTTTGGGGATAATTTGGGGATAAATTTGGGGTATTTTGGGGTGATTCTGGTGTAATTTTGGGATATTTTGGGGACAGTTTTGGGATAAAATCAGGATATTTTGGGATAAATTCAGGATATTTTGGGATAAATTCAGGATATTTTGGGGTAATTTTGGTGCAATTTTTGGGACATTTTGGGGATAAATTCAAGATAAATTCAGGATATTTTGGGGACAATTTTGGGACATTTTGGGGACAGTTTTGGGATAAATTCGGGATATTTTGGGGCGATTCTGGTGTAATTTTTGGGACATTTTGGGGACAGTTTTGGGATAAATTCAGGATAAATTCAGGACATTTTGGGGTAATTTTGGTGTAATTTTGGGCACACTTTGGGGTAATTTTGATGCAAATTTTGGGACATTTAGGGGCGATTCTGGTGTAATTTTGGCACATTTTGGGGACAGTTTTGGGATAAATTCAGGATATTTTGGGGATAATTTTGGGATAAATTCATGATTAATTCAGGACATTTTGGGGTGATTCTGGTGTAATTTTGGGACATTTTGGGGATCATTTTGGGATAAATTCAGGATAAATTCAGGATATTTTGGGGCAATTCTGGTGTAACTTTTGGGATATTTTGTGGACAATTTTGGGACATTTTGGGGATAATTTGGGGATAAATTCGGGATATTTTGGGGATCATTTTGGGATAAATTCATGATTAATTCAGGATATTTTGGGGCGATTCTGGTGTAATTTTTGGGATATTTTGGGGACCGTTTTGGGATAAATTCAGGATAAATTCAGGATAAATTCGGGATATTTTGGGGTAATTCTGATGTAATTTTTGGGATATTTTGGGGACAGTTTTGGGATAAATTCAGGATATTTTAGGGATAATTTTGGGATAATTTTGTGATAAATTCATGATTAATTCAGGATATTTTGGGGTGATTCCTGTGCACTTTTTGGGACATTTTGGGGACAGTTTTGGGATAAATTCAGGATAAATTCGGGATATTGTGGGGCAATTCTGGTGTAATTTTAGCACATTCAGGGGACAGTTTTGGGATAAATTCAGGATATTTTGGGGATCATTTGGGCATAATTTTGTGATAAATTCAGGATATTTTAGGGCTAATTTTGCGATAAATTCAGGATAAATTCAGGATATTTTGGGGTGATTCTGGTGTAATTTTGGGCACACTTTGGGGTAATTTTGATGCAAATTTTGGGACATTTTGGGGATAAATTCAGGATAAATTCAGGATAAATTCAGGATAAATTCAGGATATTTTGGGGATAATTTTGGGATAATTTTGCGATAAATTCAGGATAAATTCAGGATATTTTGGGGTAATTCTGGTGTAATTTTTGGCAGACTTTGGGGTAATTTGATGCAAATTTTGGGACATTTTGGGGTGGTTCCTGCGCGGTTTTTGGCCCGTTTTGGGGTGACTTGTGGCGGTTTCGGGTCCCCAGACTGGCTGTTCGTGCTGCTGGTGGCGCTGGGGGCGGGGCTGGTGGCGCTGGGGGGCGGGGCTGTGCTGGTGCCAGTGCTGCCCCCCACACCTGCTGCTGCTACCCGCGCTGCTCCCTGTTGCCCCCTGCGAGCTGTTGCTGCCCCGAGGCCCGTGAGTCACACCTGGGGGGCACCTGGGGGGCACCTGGGGGGGAGGGAATTACACCTGGGGGGAAAAAAATCACACCTGGGGGGAGAAAATCACACCTGGGCGCACCTGGGGGCACCTGGGGGGGGGAATTACACCTGGGGTGGGGAAATTACACCTGGGGGCACCTGGGGGGGCACCTGGGGGGAGGGAATTACACCTGGGGGGAAAAAAATCACACCTGGGGGAGAAAATCACACCTGGGCGCACCTGGGGGGGGAATCACACCTGGGGGGAAAAAAATTACACCTGGGCACACCTGGGGGAAAAAATCACACCTGGGGGGCACCTGGAGGGGAGAAAATCACACCTGGGGGGGGGAAATTACACCTGGGGGCACCTGGGGGAGAAAAATTACACCTGGGGGAAAAAAATCACACCTGGGGGAAAAAAAATCACACCTGGGGGGAGGAAATCACACCTGGAGCGCACCTGGGCACACCTGGGGGGAAATGACACCTGAGGGGGAGAAAATCACACCTGGGGGAAAAAAAATCACACCTGGGGACACCTGGGGGGTGGTGGGAGGGGATTTTGGCACTCCCTGGGGTTACCTGGGCACACCTGGGCACACCTGGGGGGTGGTGGGAGGGGGGATTTGGGGTTACCTGGGCACACCTGGGCACACCTGGGCACACCTGGACACACCTGGACACACCTGGGTGGGTTCTGGGGTTACCTGGGCACACCTGGGTGGGTTCTGGGGTTACCTGGGCACACCTGGGTGGGTTCTGGGGTTACCTGGGCACACCTGGGTGGGTTCTGGACTCACCTGGGTGGGTTCTGGGGTTACCTGGGCACACCTGGGTGGGTTCTGGACTCACCTGGGTGGGTTCTGGGGTTACCTGGGCACACCTGGGTGGGTTCTGGGACACACCTGGGCACACCTGGGTGGGTTCTGGGGTTACCTGGACACACCTGGGTGGGTTCTGGTCTCACCTGGGTGGGTTCTGGGGTTACCTGGGCACACCTGGGTGGGTTCTGGACACACCTGGACACACCTGGGTGGGTTCTGGGGTTACCTGGACACACCTGGGTGGGTTCTGGTCTCACCTGGGTGGGTTCTGGACACACCTGGGTGGGTTCTGGTCTCACCTGGGTGGGTTCTGGACTCACCTGGGTGGGTTCTGGTCTCACCTGGGTGGGTTCTGGACTCACCTGGGTGGGTTCTGGACACACCTGGGCACACCTGGGTGGGTTCTGGACTCACCTGGACTCACCTGGGTGGGTTCTGGACACACCTGGGTGGGTTCTGGACTCACCTGGGTGGGTTCTGGGCACACCTGGGTGGGTTCTGGACACACCTGGGTGGGTTCTGGTCTCACCTGGGTGGGTTCTGGTCTCACCTGGGTGGGTTCTGGACACACCTGGGTGGGTTCTGGACACACCTGGGCACACCTGGGTGGGTTCTTGGGGTTACCTGGGCACACCTGGGTGGGTTCTGTCCTCACCTGGGTGGGTTCTGTCCTCACCTGGGTGGGTTCTGGTCTCACCTGGGTGGGTTCTGGTCTCACCTGTCCTCACCTGTCCCCCCCAGTTTACCTGGCCGGGAAAGCAGCGACCTCGGGGGGTGTCTTCGTCCCCTCCCCTCCCCCCGCGCTGCCCCTGCAGCTCCTCGGTGAGTGGGGGAGGGGCGGGGGGAGGGGCTCAGGTGAGCTCAGGTGAGCTCAGGTGAGGCCTCACCTGTCCCCTCCCCCCCCCAGGGAGCAGCCAGAGCTCTCAGGTGCCGCTGCTGAGGGACAGCGACAGCTCAGGTGAGGCGGGGTGATTGACAGGTGTCAATCAATCAGGGCAGCGGGGTGATTGACAGCTGTCAATCACGGCACTGGGAGGGCATGGGGGGTTACTGGTTTGTATTGGTTTGGGGTTACTGGGAGGGACTGGGAGGGAACTGAGTCCACACCGGGAGGTGCTGGGTCCGTACTGGCCCATACTGGTTTATACTGGTCCATACTGGTTTATACTGGTCCATACTGGGAGGTGCTGGGTCTGCTCTGGGTGCGGGGCTGGGTTCTGAAGCTAAGCAGGATCAGCCCTGGTCACATCCTGGATGGGTGACCAGTGTGGGAGAGTTATACTGGTTTGTACTGGGAGGCACTGGGACCTCACTGAGGCTGTACTTGGTCCATACTGGCTTATACTGGCCCATACTGGTTTATACTGGCCCATACTGGTTTATACTGGTCCATACTGGGAGGTGCTGGGTCTGTACTGGGTGTCGGGCCCGGGTCTGAAGCTAAGCAGGATCAGCCCTGGTCACATCCTGGATGGGTGACCAGTGTGGGAGAGTTATACTGGTTTGTACTGGGAGGCACTGGGGTTTCACTGAGGCTGTACTTGGTCCATACTGGCCCATAATGGTTTATATTGGTCCGCGCTGGTTTATACTGGTTTACACTGGTCCATACTGGGAGGTGCTGAATCTGCACTGGGTGTTGGGCCCGGGTCTGAAGCTAAGCAGGGTTGGCCTCGGTCATGGCCTGGATGGGTGACTTGAATTGCCATGTTCTACTGGTTTATACTGGGAGACACTGGGATCACCCTGCGGTTGTACTGGTTCATACTGGTCCATACGGGTGTACACTGGCCCATACTGGTTTATATTGATCCATACTGGGAGGAGCTGGGTTAGCACTGGGTGGCGGGCTGGGTTCTGAAGCTAAGCAGGGTCAGCCCTGGTCACAGCCTGGATGGGTGACTTGAATTGCCATGTTCTACTGGTTTATACTGGGAGACACTGGGATCACACTGCGGTTGTACTGGTTCATACTGGTTTATACTGGCCCATACTGGTTTATACTGGTCCATATTGGAAGGTGCTGGGTCTGCACTGGGTGTCAGGCCTGGGTCTGAAGCTAAGCAGGGTCGGCCTCGGTCATGGCCTGGATGGGTGACTTGAATTGTCATGTTCTACTGGTTTGTACTGGGAGACGCTGGGATCACACTGAGGTTGTACTGGTTCATACTGGTCCATACGGGTTTACACTGGCCCATACTGGTTTATACTGGTCCATATTGGGAGGTGCTGGATCTGCACTGGGTGTCAGGCCTGGGTCTGAAGCTAAGCAGGGTCGGCCCCGGTTGCAGCCTGGATGGGTGACTTGAATTGCCATGTTCTACTGGTTTATACTGGGAGACGCTGGGATCACACTGAGGTTGTACTGGTCCATACTGGTTTATATTGATCCATGCTGGTTTATATTGATCCATACTGGGAGGAGCTGGGTTAGCACTGGGTGGCGGGCTGGGTTCTGAAGCTAAGCAGGGTCGGCCCCGGTCGCAGCCTGGATGGGTGACCTGGATTGACCCCATTTCACTGGTTTATACTGGGGCTGTACTGGTTTATACTGGGACTGTACTGGTTTATACTGGGACTGTACCGGGCCCGTCCCCTCCCCCAGCCCCCTCAGGACCCCCGCCCAGCGTGCTGCGGTACCTGGAGGAGCAGGTGAACACCTGGACCCCGCCCAGGGGGAGAGCCCCGAGCTACGACACAGGTGGGGGGAGCTGGGAGGGATTTTGGGGGATTTTGGGGGATTTTGGGATAATTTGGGGAAATTTTGGGGGGATTTTGGGAAAATTTTGGAGAATTTGGGGCAAATTTGGGGAAATTTTGGGGGAGATTTTGGGATAATTTTGCAGAATTTTGGGATAAATTGGGAGGAATTTTTGGGATAATTTGGGGAAATTTTGGGGGGATTTTTGGGGAAAATTTTGGAGAATTTAGCAAATTTGGGGGAAATTTTGGGGGAGATTTTGGGATAATTTTTGCAGAATTTTTGGGATAAATCGGGAGGGATTTTTGGGATAATCTAGGGGAGATTTTGGGGGAATTTTGGATAATTTGGGGCGATTTTTGGGGGGATTTTGGGATAATTTGGGGAAATCTTTGGGGGATTTTTGGATAATTTGGGGAGATTTTTTTGGGGAGATTTTGGGGAGATTTTTGGGGGATTTTGGGTAATTTTGGGAGATTTTTGGGGGATTTCGGGGAGATTTTTGGGGAAACTTGGGGGAAATTTTGGGGAGATCTTTGGGGATAATTTTGCAGAATCCTTGGGATAAACCCGGGAGGGATTTTTGGGATAATTTGGGGAGATTTTTGGGGGGATTTTGGGATAATTTGGGGGAGATCTTTTGGGGGGATTTTGGGACAATTTAGGGGGAATTTTTGGGGGATTTCTTTGGATAATCTGGGAGATTTTTGGGGAGATTTTGGGGGAGATTTTTGGGGGATTTTGGGTAATTTTGGGAGATTTTTGGGGGATTTTGGGAGATTTTTGGGGAAACTTGGGGGAAATTTTGGGGAGATCTTTTGGGATAATCTTTGCAGAATCCCTTTTGGATAAGCTGGGGAGGGATTTTGGGATAATTTGGGGGAGATTTTTGGGGGATTTTAGGGAAATCTTTGGGGGATCTTTTGGGGAAATCTTAGGGGAAACTTTAGGGAAATCTTTAGGGGGATCTTTAGGGAAAATTTCTGGAGGACTTTGGGGACAAATTTGGGGAAATTTGGGGGGATTTTGGGATAATTCTGCAGAAATTTGGGATAAACTGGGAGGGATTTTTGGGGATAATTTGGGGAGATTTTGGGGGAATTTTAGGCAAATTTTGGAGAAATTTAGGGGCAACATTTGGGGAAACTTGGGGGGATTACTGAGATAATTTGGGGGATTTGGGATAACTTGGGGATAATTTGGGGGAGATTTTTAGGGGGAGAATTTGGGGAGCAAATTTGGGGGACATTTCTGGGAGGACTTTGTGAATATTTTGGGGGATTTGGGGGATTTTGGATAATTTGGGGAGATTTTTAGATTTTGGGAGATTTTTGGGGAAATGGGGGGAGATTTTGGGGGATTTTGGGAAAATTTTTGGAGAATTTAGAGCCAAAATTTAGGGAGATTTTGGGGAGATTTTGGGAATATTTTGGAGAATCTAGAGGGATAATTTGGGGGAAATTTTGGGGAGATTTTGGGACACCTTTGCAGAATCTGGATAAATTGGGAGGATTCTTGGGATAATTTGGGGAGATTTTAGGAATTTGGGCAAATTTGGGACATTTTTGGGAGGGATTTTGGGAATATTTTGCAGAATTTTGGGGGGATTTTGGGGGTTTTGGATAATTTTGGGGAGATTTTTGGGGATTTTGGGAGATTTTTGGGAAATGGGGAGATTTTTGGGGAGGATTTTGGGAATATTTTGGAGAATTTGGGGATAAACTTTAGGACTTTGGGGGAGGATTTTTAGGGAATATTTTGAGAATTTGGGGCAAATTTAGGGAAATTTTGGGGATTTTGGGATAATTTTGCAGAAATTTGGGATGAATTGGGAGGGATTTTGGGATAATTTGGGGAGATTTTGGGGGATTTTAGGCAAATTTGGGGAGATTTTGGGGAATTTGGGGCTAATTTGGGAGAATTTGGGGCAAATTTGGGGACATTTTTGGGAGGGATTTTGGGAATATTTTAGGGGGAAATTTTGGGGGGATTTTGGATAATTTTGGGAGATTTTTGGGGAAATTTTGGGAGATTTTTGGGAAATGGGGTGAGATTTTTGGGGGGATTTTGGGAATATTTTGGATAATTTGGGAAAATTTTGGGGGATTTTGGGAAAATTTTGGAGAATTTGGGGCAAATTTAGGGAGATTTTTGGGGAGATTTTGGGAATATTTTGGAGAATTTGGGGATAATTTGGGGAAATTTTGGGGAGATTTTGGGATAATTTTGCAGAATTTTTGGATAAATTGGGAGGGATTTTGGGATAATTTGGGGAGATTTTGGGGGGGAATTTGGGGCAAATTTGGGACATTTTTTGGGAGGGATTTTGGGAATATTTTGCAGAATTTTGGGGGATTTTGGGGGTTTTGGATAATTTTGGGAGATTTTTGGGAAATTTTGGGAGATTTTTGGGGAAATGGGGGAGATTTTGGGAGGGATTTTGGGAATATTTTGGAGAATTTGGGGATAATTTGGGAAAATTTTGGGGAGGATTTTGGGAATATTTTGTAGAATTTTGGGATAAATTGGGGAAATTTTGGGATAATGTGGGGAGATTTTTAGGGGGATTTTGGATAATTTGGGGAGATTTTGGGGGTCCCGGGTGAGAATTTTTAATTTTTTGGGGGGTGGGGGGTGGGGCGCTCACCTTGACCCCTCCCCTTTCCCCCGCAGGCCCCCGCCCCTCAGTGACGTCACCTCGCTGCACGAGGCCCCTGGGCCCTCTCCCCCCGGCTGGCGCTCGGCCGAGATTTTGGGAGGGGGCGGGGGAGGGAGGGGAAATTTTGGGGGGTCGCTGACCCTCCCCCCGGGCGCCCCCATGGCCGCCCCGGGAGGATTTTGGGGGATGGGGGGAGGGGCGAGGCCCCGCCCCTCAGCACGGACCCCCGAGGCGGCTGCGCAAGGTGGGGGGAGGGACAGCAGGGGAAATTTGGGGGGACTTGGGGAAGTTTGGGAATTTTGGGGTTTTAGGGGGGAATTTTGGGGGATTTCCGGAAATTTTGGGAATTTTTAGGGGATTTGGGAGGAAATTTAGAATTTCGGGGAAATTTTGGGAGGATTTCGGGATAATTGTAGGGGAAATTTGGGGAATTTTGGGATAATTTGGGGGAAATTTGGGAGGAAATTTGGGGAATTTTGGGGGATTTGGGGAATTTTGGGGGAAATTTTGGGGGTTTTGGGGAAATTTGGGGGAAATTTGGGGAATTTTTGGGGAAGTTTGGGAATTTTGGGGGTTTTAGGGGAAATTTGGGGATTTCCGGAAATTTTGGGAATTTTGAGGGATTTGGGAGGAAATTTGGGAATTTTTGGGAAATTTTGGGAGGATTTCGGGATAATTTGGGGAAATTTGGGGAATTTTGGGATAATTTGGGGAAATTTGGGAGGAAATTTGGGAATTTTGGGGGGATTTGGGGAATTTTGGGGGAAATTTTGGGGGGTTTTTAGGGGAAATTTGGGGAAATTTGGGGAATTTTTGGGGGAAGTTTGGGAATTTTGGGGGTTTTAGGGGAAATTTGGGGATTTCCGGGAAATTTTGGGAATTTGGGGGATTTGGGGAGGAAATTTGGGAATTTTATGCAGAATTTGGGGAATTTTGGGGAATTTAGGGGAATTCGGGGTGGGGAGGAATTTTGGGGGATTTTGGGAAATTTGGGGAATTTGGGGAAATTTGGGGGCTTGGGGAGGAATTTGGGGATTTGGGATAATTTGGGGGTTTTGGGGAGATTTTGGGGAATTTTGGGAATTTGGGGGTTTCAGGTGAAATTTGGAGGGAATTCTTGGGAAAATTTGGGGGAATTTGGGGATAAATTGGGGGATTTTGGGGGATTTGGGGGATTTTAGGGAGGAAATTTGGGAATTTTGGGAAAATTTGGGGAAATTTGGGAGGAAATTTGGGAATTTTGGGGAGATTTTGGGAATTTTGGGGATAATTTGGGGATTTTGGGATAATCGGGGCAATTTTGGGGAAAAATTTGGGGGGTTTTAGGGGGAAATTTGGGGGAATTTGGGCAAATTTTGGGAATTTGGAAGGGTTTGGGAGGAAATTTGGGAATTTTGGGGGAATTTTTGGGAGATTTGGGGGGGTTTTGGGATAATTTGGGGAATTTTGGGGATTTTTGGGAGGGAATTTGGGATAATTTTGAGCATTTGGGGAATCTTGGGATAATTTTGGGGCGATTTTTTTGGAAAATTTGGGATGATTTGGGGGAATTTGGGATAATTTTGGGCAAATTTTGGGGATAATTTAGGGGAAATTTGGGGATTTAGGGGCAATTTTGGGATAATTTTGGCAAATTTGGGATATTTTGGGGAATTCTGGGGATTTTTGGGATAATTTTTTGGGCAATCTTAGGATAAATTTGGGATAATTTGGGGGAACTTTGGGATAATTTGGGAGGGAATTGGGGATAAATTTGGGGATTTTGGGCAATTTTGGGATAATTTGGGATAATTTTGGGATAATTTTGGGCAAATTTGGGATATTTTGGGGAAATTTGGGCAAATTTGGGCTATTTTGGGGAAATTTGGGATAATTTTGGGACAATTTTTTTGGCAATTTTAGGATAAATTTGGGATAATTTGGGGGAACTTTGGGATAATTTGGGGGAATTTGGGGATTTGGGGCAATTTTGGGATAATTTGGGATAATTTTGGGATAATTTGGGGATTTTGGGCAATTTTGGGATAATTTTGGGGAAATTTTAAGATTTTTTTCCCCTCCTCCCCAGAACGACGCCCTGAGCCGCGAGAGCCTCGTGGTCTGAGCCCCGAAATCCCCGAAATTTCCCCCAAAATTCCCCAAATTTCCCCCCAAATTCCCGAAATTCCCAAAATTCCCAAAATTCCCGGATTCGTTTTCGGGCCCGTTTTGGGTTTTTTGGGTTTTTTTTTTTTTGGTGCCTTCTTTTGTAATAAAAATTTGGGGTCAAATAAAAGATTTTAGAGAAAATTCGGAGTGATGACGTCATCGAGGCGGCTGTGACGTCACTGGGGAGGAGAATTTGGGGGAATTTAGGGGGAATTTCTGAAGATTTGGGGGAAATTTTGGGGAGTTTTGGGGGAATTTGAGGAAATTTAAAAGGATTGTTGGGAAATTTCGGAAAATTTTTGGGAATTTTGGAGGTTTGGGAAAATTTTGGGGAATTTTGAGAAAATTTGGGGGGAATTTTTGGGGATTTTTGGGGGAATTTTAGATTTTTGGGGGAATTTTTGGGACTTTTGGGGGATTTGGGGAGAATTTTGAGGAATTTTGGGGATTTCTGGGGGGAATTTTGGGAAAATTCTGAGAATTTTTGGAAATTTTTGGGGATTTTGGGGAAATTTTTCGGGACTTTGGGGGAATTTGGGGGAATTTTTGGAAATGCTGGGAAAATTTTAGGTTATTTCGGGGGAATTTTTGGGCATTTTTGGGGAGATTTTGGAGAAATTTGGGGGGATTTTGGGGAATTTTTGGGAGTTTTGGAGAATTTGGGGGGAATTTTGGGGGAATTTTTGGCGATTTTGGGAAATTTTGAAAGATTTTGGGGAGTTTTGAGGGAATTTTGGAAAATTTTGGGGGGATTTCGGGGAATTTTGGGACAATTCCTCCCATTTTAGAAACTTTCCCGCCGTTTTTTGGGGAAATTTTTGTCTCTTTTTGGGTCGTTGTGATCCAATTTTGGAACTTTATCCCAATTTTCGGGGTTTTTAAAATCCCGTTTTGGGACAATTTCACCAATTTTGGGACAATTTTCACCAATTTTGGGAATATTTTCACCAATTTTGGGACAATTTCATCCCTTTTAGGAACTTTCCCACAATTTTCGGGTGTTCTGATCCCATTTTTGGGACAATTCCGACTCTTTTTGGGACATTTTCACCCCATTTTGGGACAATTCCTCCCTTTTTAGGAACTTTCCCGCCCGTTTTTGGGACATTTCCTCCCCTTTTCGGTTCTTCTGATCCCAATTTTGGGACATTTTCACCCATTTTTGAGACCCTCCGATCCCTTTTTGGGACAATTCCTTTTTTTTCGGTTCTTCTGATCCCATTTTGAGTCAATTCCTCCCAATTTTGGGACATTTTCTCCCCATTTTGGGACAATTCCGCCTCTTTTTGGGACAATTCCGCCTCTTTTTGGGACATTTCCGCCCCTTTTTGGGACATTTTTACCCCATTTTGGGACATTTCCGCCCCTTTTTGGGACATTTTTACCCCTTTTTGGGACAATTCCGCCTCTTTTTGGTTCTTCTGATCCCATTTTGGGACAATTCCTCCCCATTTTGGGACATTTTCATCCAATTTTGGGACCCTCCGATCCCTTTTTGGGGCGATTCCATCCCATTTAAGGATTTCTGATCCCATTTTGGGATTTCTGATCCCATTTTGGGACAATTTCGCCCCTTTTTTATGACATTTCCTCCCGTTTTCGGCTCTTCTGATCCTATTTTGAGTCAATTCCTCCCCATTTTCGGACATTTTCACCCCATTTTGGGACATTTTCACCCAATTTTGGGACATTTTCTCCCCATTTTGGGACATTTCCACCCCATTTTGGGACAATTCCTCCCCATTTTGGGACATTTTCACCCAATTTTGGGACATTTTCTCCCCATTTTGGGACATTTTCACCCCATTTTGAGTCAATTCCTCCCCATTTTGGGACATTTCCGCCCCATTTTGAGACACTTTCACCCCGTTTAGGGACATTTTTACCCCATTTTCGGACATTTTCTCCCCATTTTGGGACATTTTCACCCCATTTTGAGTCAATTCCTCCCTTTTTGAGTCAATTCCTCCCCATTTTGGGACATTTTCACCCATTTTGGGACATTTCCACCCCATTTTCCGCCGCTTTCCGCACGTTTCCCACCAGCTCTGCATTAACCCTTTATTGCCCTCAGTCCCGGATCGCGGCCGCTCCGCCCTCCCAGCGCCGCCTCAGCTCCTCCCGCTGCGGCTGCGGCGGATTTGGGGCAAACCCGGCACTTTTTGGGACAATTCCGACCCTTTTAGGAATTTCCCGCCCATTTTCCGGTGTTCTGATCCCATTTTGGGACAATTCCTCCCCTTTTTGGGACATTTTCACCCCTTTCTGGGACCCTCCGATCCCATTTTGGGACTCTCCGATTATTTTTGGTTCCTCTGATCCCAATTTTAGGACATTTTCACCCATTTTTGGGACCCTCGGATCCCTTTTAGGGACAATTCCGACTCTTTTTGGGACATTTCCACCCAATTTTGGGACAATCCCGCCCTTTTAGAAAACTTTCCCCCCATTTTTGAGATCCTCCGATCCCTTTTTGGGACATTTCCTCCCCTTTTCGGTTCTTCTGATCCCATTTTGGGACATTTCTGCCCCATTTTGGGACATTTTCACCCATTTTGGGACATTTTCAGCCAATTTTGGGACATTTTCTCCCCATTTTAGAACATTTTCACCCAATTTTGGGACATTTTCTCCCCATTTTGGGACATTTCCACCCCATTTTGGAACATTTTCACCCAATTTTGGGACATTTTCTCCCCATTTTGGGACATTTCCACCCCATTTTCCGCCGCTTTCCGCACGTTTCCCACCAGCTCTGCATTAACCCTTTATTGCCCTCAGTCCCGGATCGCGGCCGCTCCGCCCTCCCAGCGCCGCCTCAGCTCCTCCCGCTGCGGCTGCGGCGGATTTGGGGCAAACCCGGCACTTTTTGGGACAATTCCGACACTTTTAGGAATTTCCCGCCCATTTTCCGGTGTTCTGATCCCATTTTGGGACAATTCCTCCCCTTTTTGGGACATTTTCACCCCTTTCTGGGACCCTCCGATCCCTTTTAGGGACAATTCCGACTCTTTTTGGGACATTTTCACCCATTTTGGGACATTTTCTCCCCATTTTGGGACATTTCCACCCCATTTTGAGCCACTTTCACCCCATTTTGGGACATTTCCACCCCATTTTCCGCCGCTTTCCCCACATTTCCCACCAGCTCTGCATTAACCCTTTATTGCCCTCAGTCCCGGGGGGTCTCGGGGGGCGCCCAGAGCGCTCGGATCGCGGCCGCTCCGCCCTCCCAGCGCCGCCGCAGCTCCTCCTGGTCGCGGCCGAGGCGTTTCCGCAGCTTGCGGGCGAAGGCGGCGCCGCGGGCGCGCAGATCGGCCGCGCTCAGCTCCAGCAGCGCCCGCGCCTCCGTCCCGTACTCGGCCAGGCGGGAGCGCGCCTCGGCGCGGAGATCCTGCAGCTCCTGGAGCGCCGTTCTCGGGGAAAAATGGGAATTTTGGGAAAAAACCCGGGATTTTTGGGTCGTTTTGGGGGAAAATTGGATTTTTGGGGGAAAAAACCCGGGAATTTTGGGTCGTTTTGGGGGAAAAATTGGATTTTTTTGGGTCATTTTAAGGAAAAAAAATGGTATTTATGGGGAAAAAAATGGAATTTTTTTGGTCATTTTGGGGGAAAAAAATGGGATTTATGGGGAAAAAAATGGGATTTTTTGGGAAACAACCCGGGAATTTTGGGTCGTTTTGGGGGAAAAATGGGATTTTTGGGGTCATTTTGGGGATTTTAGGGCTCGTCCCGCAGCTCCTGCAGGGCCGTGCTGGGAGAAAAATGGAATTTAGGGGGAAAAAATCGGATTTTTTGGGAAAAAACCCGGGAATTTTGGGTCATTTTGGGGGAAAAATGGGAATTTTTGGGGTAATTTTGGGGCAAAAATGGGATTTTTTGGGCTGATTTTGCAGGAAAAATGAGATTTTTAAATTTTCCCCAATTTTTTTTCTCATTTTTCCCCCTATATTTTTTTTAATTTCCCCCCAATTTTTTTTAAATTTTTTCCCTCCATTTTTTAATTTTCCCCCAATTTTTTAGTTTTTTCCCCCAATTTTTTTAGTTTTTCCCCAATTTTTTTTAAATTTTCCCCCAATTTTTTTTAGTTTTTCCCCAATTTTTTTAAATTTTCCCCCAATTTTTTTAAATTCCTCCCAATTTTTCCCATTTTCCCCCCAATTTTTTTCCCATTTCCCCCCAACTTTTTTTTAATCTTTCCCCAATTTTTTTTAGTTTTTTCCCCCAATTTTTTTTAATTTTTCCCCCAATTTTTTTTATTTTCCCCCAATTTTTTTTAAATTTTCCCCAATTTTAAAAATTTTTCCCCCAATTTTTCCCATTTTCCCCCAACTTTTTTTTAATCTTTCCCCAATTTTTTTTAGTTTTTTCCCCCAATTTTTTTCCCATTTTCCCCCCCAATTTTTTAAAATTTTCCCCCAATTTTTTTAGTTTTTCCCCAATTTTTTCCCATTTTCTCCCCAATTTTTTTAAATTTTTCCCCAATTTTTTTTCCATTTTCCCCCAATTTTTTCCCATTTTTCCCCCAATTTTTTCCCATTTTCCCCCAATTTTTTTTAATTTTCCCCCAATTTTTTTAGTTTTTTCCCCCAATTTTTTTAAATTTCCCCATTTTTTTTCCCCACTTTTCCCCCAATTTTTTTTCCATTTTCCCCCAATTTTTTTTCCCATTTTTCCCCCAATTTTTTTAAATTTTCCCCAAACTTTTTTTATTTTCCCCCAATTTTTTTTTAATTTTGCCCTCCATTTTTTTAAATTTCCCCCAATTTTTTTAATTTCCCCCCCAATTTTTTTAATTTCCCCCCCAATTTTTTTAATTTTCCCCCAATTTTTTTCCCATTTTCCCCCAATTTTTTTTAGTTTTTCCCCCAATTTTTTTCCATTTTCCCCCAATTTTTTTCCCATTTTCCCCCAATTTTTTTTTAATTTTGGGCACTCACTGCAGCCGCCGGGGCCAGCGCGCTCTCCGCAGCCGCTCGGTCGCGTTCTCGGCCGCCTCCCCAGCGCCCCCAGGAGCCCCCAGACCCGCGAGGGGGGCGGGGGAGCGCAGTGGGGGCGGGGCTGAGGCTCAGCTCGGCCCCGCAGCCTGAAACGGCAAAAAAAAACAAAAAAAAACCGGATTGAGCCCAAAAACCCGCTCGGAATTCGGGCAAAATTCGGCTGAAATGCGGCAAAAAATCGCCGCGAAATTGTAAAAAATTCACCCCAAAAATCGGCTTCGAATTCGGCTGAAATTCGTTAAAAAATCGCAACAATTTTATCAAAAATTCACCCCAAAAATCAGCTTTGAATTGTGCTGAAATTCATTTAAAAATCGGCACGAATTCATCAAAAGTTCACCCCAAAAATCGGCTTCAAATTCGGCTGAAATTCATTAAAAAATCGCAACAATTTTATCAAAAATTCACCCCAAAAATCGGCGTTGAATTCGGCTGAAATTAATTTAAAAATCGGCACGAATTCATCAAAAATTCGCCCCAAAATTCAGTTTTGAATTGGGCTGAAATTCAGTCAAAATTCATTTAAAAATCGCAGCAATTTTATCAAAAATACACCCCAAAAATCAGCTTCAAATTCAGCCAAAATTCGTTTAAAAATCGCCACAAGTGTCAAAAATTCACCCCAAAAATCAACTTTTAATTCGGCTGAAATTAATTTTAAAATCACCACGAATTCATCAAAAATTCGTCCCAAAATTCTGTTTCGCATTTGGCTGAAATTCATTTTAAAATCGCCGTGAAATTGTAAAAAATTGTCCCAAAAATCAACTTTTAATTCGGCTGAAATTCAGCCAAAATTCATTTTAAAAATCGCAGCAATTTTATCAAAAATTCACCCCAAAAATTGTCTTTGAATTCGGCTGAAATTAATTTAAAACTCGGCATTAATTCATCAAAAATCTGTCCCAAAAACCGGCTTTAAATTCGGCTGAAATCCAGTCAAAATTAATTAAAAACTCGCAGCAATTTTATCAAAAATTCACCCCAAAAATCAACTTTGAATTCGGCTGAAATTAATTTAAAACTCGGCATTAATTCATCAAAAATCTGTCCCAAAAATCGGCTTTAAATTCGGCTGAAATTCAGTCAAAATTCATTAAAAATCGGCACTAATTCATTAAAAATTCACCCCAAAATTCAGTTTTGAATTCGGCTGAAATTCAGTCAAAATTCATTAAAAACTCGCAGCAATTTTATCAAAAATTCACCCCAAAAATCAGCTTCAAATTCAGCCAAAATTCGTTTAAAAATCGCCACAAGTGTCAAAAATTCGCCCCAAAAATCAACTTTGAATTCGGCTGAAATTCATTTTAAAATCACCACGAATTCATCAAAAATTCGTCCCAAAATTCAGTTTCGAATTCGGCTGAAATTCTTATAAAAATCGCCGTGAAATTGTAAAAAATTCGCCCCAAAAATCAACTTTTAATTCGGCTGAAATTTACTCAAAATTCATTTCAAAAATCGCAGCAATTTTATCAAAAATTCACCCCAAAATTCTACTTTGAATTCGCCCAAAATTTATTAAAAATTCACCCCAAAAATAGTTTTTGAATTCGGCTGAAATTCATTAAAACATCGGCACTAATTCATCAAAAAATTGTCCCAAAAATCAACTTTGAATTCGGCTGAAATTCAGTCAAAATTCATTTTAAAAATCGCAGCAATTTTATCAAAAATTCACCCCAAAAATCGACTTTGAATTTGGCTGAAATTCATTTCAAAATCACCACGAATTCATCAAAAATTCGTCCCAAAATTCAGTTTTGTATTCTGCTGAAATTCGTTAAAAAGTCGCCGTGAAATTGTAAAAAATTCGCCCCAAAAATCGGTTTCGAATTCAGCTGAAATTTGTTTAAAATTCCCCAAATTCCCTCCAAAAATTCCCCAAATTTTCTCCGAAAAAATTCCGGAAATCGCCACCGGGGGGCGATGACGTCACTCACCTGCCAGCAGCGTCAGCGCCGCGAGCGCCACCCAAAATTTCATGGTGTCACCTGGGGGGGGATGTCCCAAAATTACCCAAAATATCCCAAAAATGTCCCAAAATATCCCAAAATATCCCAAAATGTCCCAAAATTACCAAGAATGTCCCAAAATGTCCCAAAATGTTCCCAAAATGTCCCAAAAATTTCCCAAAATGACTCAAAAATGTCTCAAAAATGTCCCAAAATGTCCCAAAATGTCCCAAAAATGTCCGAAAATGTCCCAAAATGACCCAAAATATCCCCAAATTGTCCCCGAAATTTGAAAATGTCCCAAAAATGTCCCAACATGTCCCAAATATTTCCCAAAATGACCCAAAAATGACCCAAAAATGTCCCCAAATTGACCCAAAATTGTCCCCAAAATTTGAAAATGTCCCCAAAATGTCCCCAAATGTCCCAAAATGACCCAAAAATTTCCCAAAATGACCCAAAAATGTCCCCAAATTCTCCCCGAAATTTCGGAATGTCCCAAAATGACCCAAAATATCCCGAAATGTCCCAAAAATTTCCCAAAATGTCCCCAAAATGTCCCAAATTGACCCAAAATTGTCCCCAAAATTTGAAAATGTTCCCAAAATTTCCCCAAATGTCCCCAAATGTCCCAAAATGACCCAAAAATTTCCCAAAATGACCCAAAAATGACCCAAAAATGTCCCCAAATTCTCCCCGAAATTTCAGAATGTCCCAAAATGTCCCAAAAATGTCTCAAAAATGACCCAAAAATTTCCCAAAATGTCCCCAAAAATTTCCCAAATTGACCCAAAATTGTCCCCAAAATTTGAAAATGTCCCCAAATGTCCCAAAAATTTCCCAAAATGGCCCAAAATCTCAAGACCCTCAAAATGTCCCCAAAATGACCCAAAAATGTCCCAAAAATGTCCCCCAATGTCCTAAAATGACCCAAAATGACCCAAAAATGACCAAAAATGTCCCAAATTCTCCCCGAAATTACAGAATGTCCAAAAATGTCCCAAAACGTCCCAAAATATCCCAAAATGTCCCAAAAATGTCCCAAATTGACCCAAAATTGTCCCCGAAATTTCAGAATGTCACAAAATGTCCCAAAAATTCTCGAGATGTCCCCAAATCTCCCCAAAACCTTCAAATTTCCCCAAAAATGTTCCCAAAATGATCCTAAAAATGTCCCCAAACGCCCCAAATGTCCCCAAAATGTCCCAAAATTTTCCCCCAAACCCTCAAAATGTCCCCAAATGTCCCCAAAATGTCCCAAATTTTTCCCCAGAACCCCCAAATTGTCCCCAAATTGTCCCAAGACCCTCAAAATTGTCCCCAAATCTCCCCAAAATTGTCCCCAAATTGCTCAAAATTATCCCCAAAACCTCTGGAATTTTCCCCAAAATGATCCTAAAAATGTCCCCAAACCCCCCAAATGTCCCCAAATTCCTCAAATCTCCCCAAAATTGTCCCCAAAACCTTCAAATGTCCCCAAATTATCCCCAAATTGTCCCAAAATTTTCCTCCAAAACCCCTCGAAGTGTCCCCAAAATTCTCAAAATGTCCCAAAATTGACACAAAACCCCCAAAATTGTCCCCAAATCCCCCAAATGTCCCCAAAATGTTCCCAAAATTGTCCCCAAAATTCTCAAAATGTCCCAAAAGTCTGACACTAAACCCCCAAAAATTGTCCCCTAAATTTCTCAAGGTGTCCCCAAAGACCCTTCAAATTGTTCCCAAAATTGTCCCTAAAATGTCCCAAAATTTTCCCCAGAACCCACAAATTGTCCCCTAAATTGTCCCAAAATTTTCCCCAAAACCCCTCAAAGATTGTCCCCAAAGATTCTCAAAATGTCCCTAAAATTGACTACAAACCCCCCAAAGTGTCCCCAAATCCCCCAAATGTCCCCCAAAATGTTCCCAAAATTGTCCCTAAATTCTCAAAATTGTCCCCTAAAATCCCAAAGGTGTCCCCTAAATTGACACAACCCCCAGTTGTCCCCAAAAACCTTCGATTATCCCCAAAATGTTCCTAAAATTGTCCCTAAATTCCCCAAAATTGTCCCCTAAAGATCCCAAAATTGTCCCCAAAGTGACTACGAACCCCCAAAAGTTGTCCCCCAAATTCCCCTAAGAACCAGAATTGTCCCCAAAATGTTCCCAAAATTGTCCCTAAAATGTCCCAAAATTTTCCCCCAAAGCCTCAAATTGACCCCAAATCTCTTAAAATGTCCCCAAAATGTCCCAAAATTTCCCCCAAATTCCTCAAATTTCCCCCAAATTTGTCCCCCAACCCCCTCTAGGTCCCCAAATGTCCCTGAAATGTTCCCAAAATTTCTCAAAATTTTTCCCCCAAAATCCCCAAATTTGTCCCAAGTTGTCCCAAATTGTCCCCCAGGGTTCCCTCCCCCCTCACCTTCGGGTCCCCTGCGGCTCCGGCCCTCCCCCTAAAATCATGGCTCCCTAAATCCCCGTGGGGTGGGGCGGGGGGCGGGGCCCGAGGGACCTTTGGCCGCCCCTCCCCCACCCGCCCTCCCCCTGCAAAAAAAAAAAAAAAAAAAAAAAAAAAAAGGGAAAATTTAAAAAGTTGGGGGAAAAAAGGAAAAATCGCCTCAAAAAAAATTGGGAAAAATGGGGAAAAAATCTTAAAAAGTTGAGTGAAAAATTGGGAAAAAAAATGAAAAAAAAATGAGGGAAAAAAAATCAAAAAGTTGAGGAAAAAATAGAAAAGAGGGGGAAAAAAATCAAAAGTTGGGGAAAAATGGGAAAAATTGGGAAAATGGAAAAAAAAGGAAAAATATGAAGAAGTTGAGGGAAAATGGGAAAAATTGGGAAAAAATGGGGAAAAGGGAAAAAAAATCAAAAAGTGGAAGAAAAAACCCAAAAAATGGGAAAAAAATGGGGGAAAAAGGAAAAATCAAAAAAGTTGAGGAAAAAAAATATAAAAAAAGAGGGAAAAAATCAAAAAGTTGGGGGAAAAAGGGAAAAATTGGGAGAAAAAATGGGGGAAATGGAAAAAATATCTAAAAAAGTTGAGGAAAAAATGGGAAAAATTGGGGAAAATGAAAAAAGAAAAAAAAATAAAAAAGTTGGGGGAAAATGGGAAAAATTGGGAAAAAAATGGGGGGAAAAGGGAAAAAATCAAAAAGTTAAAAAAACCCAAAAAATGGGAAAAAATGGGGGAAAGGGGAAAAAAATCAAAAAAGTTGAGGAAAAAAATAGAAAAAAGAGGGAAAAAAATCAAAAAGTTGGGGAAAAATGGGAAAAATTGGGAAAAACTGGGGGGAAAAGGGAAAAAATCAAAAAGTTGAAGAAAAAAACCAAAAAAATGGGAAAAACTGTGGGGAAAAGGGAAAAAAATCTCAAAAAGTGTAGGAAAAAATGGGAAAAATTAGGAAAAAATGAAAAAAAAGAGGGAAAAAAATCAAAAAGTTTGGAAAAAAAACCCCAGAAAATTGGGAAAAAATGGGGGAAAAGTGAAAAAAAATCTCAAAAAGTTGAGGAAAAAATGAAAAATAAAAAAAAGGGGAAAAATAAAAAAGTTGGGGAAAAAATGGGAAAAAATTTTAAAAAAAGAGGGAAAAAATCAAAAAGGGGGAAAATGGGAAAAATCAGGAGAAAAATGGGAAAAAAAAGGGAAATAAAAGGGAAAAGTTGGGAAAAAAAAAGAGGAAAAAGTGGGAATTTTTTTTTTTTAAAAATGGGGGAAAATACAAAAAAGTTGGGGAAAAATGGGGGGAAAATACAAAAAAAATTTGGGGAAAAAAAGGGGGAAAAATTAAAAAGTTGGGGAAAAAATGGGGGAAATACCCCAAAAATTGGGAAAAAATTGGAAAAAATAAAGGGAAAAAAATTCCAAAAAATTGGAGAAAATGGAGAAAAAAAAGGAAAAAAATTTTAAAAGTTGGGGGGGAAAATCCCCCAAAAAATCGGGGAAAAAAAGGAAAAAAAAAGGGAAAAAATTTCAAAAAGTTGGAAAAAAACTCCCCAAAATCGGGAAAAAATTGGAAAAAAACTAAAGGGGAAAAAACCTCCAAAAATCCGGGGGAAAATGGAAATAAAAAAGGGAAAAAGAAAAAAAAGTTGGGGTAAAATCCCCAAAAAATCGAGAAAAAAAAAAAAAAAACTTTTGGAAAAAAAGGGAAAAAAATTCTGAAATAAAAAAGAAAAAATGGGGAAAAAGGGGAAAAAATCAAAAAGTTGGGGGAAAAAAATGAGAAAAATTCCCCCAAAATTGGGGGAAAAAAAATTGGGAAATCCAAAAAAATTGGGAAAGATCCGAAAAACTTTGGAATATTCTGGAATGCCGTGGGGGAAATGAGAAAAATGGGGAAAATTCCCCCAAATTTGGGAAAACTCAAAAAATTGGGGGGAAAAAATCAGAAAAAATCGGGACAAAAGTGGCTAAAAAAACCACGAAAAAAAAAAAAGGGAAAAAACCAAAAATGGGGAAAAATCTGAAAAAAAATTTGGGTGAAAAGGGGGAAAATGGTCAAAAAAAAATCGGGAAAAAAGAGAAAAAAAATCCCAAAAATGGGAAAAAATTTAAAAATTTGGGGAAAATGGGGAAAAATAACAAAAAATTGGAGGAAAATTTTTTAAAAATTGGGGGAAAATGGGAAAAAATCAGAAATGATGAAAAAAAGAAAGTGGGGGAGGGGAAAGGGGGGGAGGGGCGGGGGCTCCTCCCCCTCCCCCACCCCGGGATCGGCCCCGCTGGACTTGGGACACGACGTGGCCGAGGGTGGGGGAGGGGCAGGGGCAAAGTGCGGGGAGCCCAGGGGGAGGGAGGGAAAAAAATTAAAAATTTTGGGGCGAAAATTTGGGGGAAAATGGGAAAAAAAATTGGGGGGAAATGGGGAAAAAATGAGATTAAATACCCGAAAAATTTGGGGTGAAATACCCGAAAAAATTGGGGTGAAATGGTGAAAAAATGGGAAAAATGGGGGTGAAATCTCAAAAAAAATTGGGGTGAAATGGTGAAAAAATGGGAAAAATTTGGGTGAAATCTCAAAGAAAATTTGGGGTGAAATATAACAAAAATTTGGGTGAAATGTAAAAAAATTTGGGGAAAAATGGTGAAAAAATGGGAAAAATTGGGGAGAAACCTAAAAAAAAATTGGGGTGAAATATAAAAAAAATTGGGTGAAATTGGGAAAAAATTTGGGGAGAAATTCCCACAAAATTTGGGGTGAAATGTAAAAAAAATTGGGGGAAAATGGTGAAAAAATGGGAAAAATTGGGGAGAAATATAAAAAAAATTCGGGTGAAATTGCAAAAAATTTGGGGTGAAATATAAAAAAAATTTGGGTGAAATTCCCACAAAATTTGGGATGAAATGTAAAAAACTTTGAGGAAAAATGGTGAAAAAATGGGAAATTTTGGGGTGAAATCTCAAAAAAAATTGGGGTGAAATATAAAAAAAATTTGGGTGAAATATAAAGAAAATTGGGTGAAATTGGGAAAAAATTTGGGGTGAAATTGCCACAAAATTTGGGGTGAAATTCCCAAAAAATTCATCAAAAATCCCAAAATCAGAATAAAATTTGAACCCCCAAAATCTGAATAAAAAACCCCCAAAAATTTGGGGAAAATCCCTAAAAAATGTGTGAAAACCCCAAAAATGTGGAAAAAACCCCCAAAATTTGGGGTGAAAAACCCAAAAATTCTGAGTCAAAAAAGCCAAAAATGTTTTTGAAATTCATAAAAACCCCAAAATCTGAAAAAAAACCAAAATTTTTTTGTGAAAACCCAAAAAATCTGAATAAAAATCCCAAAATTTGGGTGAAAATCCCCCAAAAATCTGAATAAAAATCGCAAAATTTGGGTGAAAATCCCCAAAAATCTGAATAAAAATCCCAAAATTTGGGTGAAAATGCCCAAAAAATCTGAATAAAAACCGCAAAATTTGGGTGAAAATCCCCCCAAAAAAACTGAATAAAAATCCCAAAATTTGGGTGAAAATTCCCCAAAAAATCTGAATAAAAATCCCAAAATTTTGTATGAAAATCGCAAAAAAATCTGAATTAAAATCCAAAAAAATTCCCAAAAACCCCAAAATCGAAGTAAAACCCAAAAATTCGTGGGAACCCCAAAATCAGAACAAAATTCCCCAAAATTCCAAAATTTCCACCCAAAAAATTTATCCCAAACCCCCCAAAAATTCACCCAAAATTTGATTTTTCCGCCCAAAATTCAGCCAAAAATTCAGCCAAAAATTCAAATTTCTCCCCAGAAAATTCTGTCAGATCCCCCAAAATTATCCCCAAAAACCCCAAAATTTGAATTCCCCTCCCAAAATTATCCCAAAATTCAGATTTTCCACCCAAAATCCCCAAAATTTGGATTTTCCCCCAAAATTCTCCCTAAAATCGAGAATTTCCCCCAAAAATCCCAAAAATTTCCATTTTTTTTGCCCCCAAAAATTCCCCCCAAAAACCCCAAAATTCAAATTTTCCCCCAAAATTATCCCCAACCCCCCAAATTTCAGATTTTCCCCCAAAATTATTCCAAAAATCCCGAAATTCTCATTTTTTTTACCCCCAAATTTAACCTAAAAATTCAGATTTTCCCCCAAATTATCCCCAAAAATCCGATTTTTTTTCCCCAAAACTCCAAAATTTAAATTTTCCCCCTAAAATTATCCCAAAACCCCAAAATTCAGATTTTCCCCTAAAAACTTTTTCCCAAAACTCTGATTTTTTCTCCCCAAAATTATCCCCAAATTCACTTTTTTTACTCCCAAAATTCAGATTTTCCCCCCCCAAAATCCCAAATTTTGGATTTTTTTCCCCCAAAATCATCTTTAAATTCCCAAAATTTTAATTTTTTTACCCTAAAAATTCCAATTTTTTCCCCAAAACTTCAATTTTTCCCCCCCAAAAAAGACACAAAACCCAAATTCCAGAGCAGTTCCTTTATTGGGGGAGGGGCCCCGAATCTCCCAAAATTTTGGGGATTTTTTTGGGCTGAAATCCCCAAATTTGGGGATTTTTGGGGCAAAAACCCCAAAATTTCCAATTTTTTTCAGGCGGGATCCCCAAATTTTTTGGGAATTTTTTGGAGAAATTCCCAAAATTTTCGGATTTTCCCAAATTTTGGGGCCAGACGCCCAAATTTTCCCAAATTTTTGCAGTTTTTGGGGCAGAATCCCCAAAATTTTGTTGTTTTTGTGAGGAAAAACCCCCAAATTTTAAATTTTTTTGGGGGTGAAATCCCCAAATTTTGGGTTTTTTGGGGTGACATCCCCAAATTTTTTTTTTTTTTTCTGGGCCCCTCTAAATGTTACAATTTTTGGAGGGTGGGGGAGGGGCGAGGCTCCAGTGTCCATGGGGGAGGGAAATCTTTGGGGATTTTTTGGGGGAAATTTTGGGATTTTTTTCGGTCTTTTGGGGCATTTTGCAGCATTTTTAGGTTTTTTTGGGTTTTTTAAGGATTTCTTTGGCTTTTAGGGGCATCTTTTAGGGGTTTTTAGAGCATTTTTGGGGTTTTTTAGCATTTTTGGGGCATTTTGGGACTTTTTTAGGATCTTTTTGGGCATTTTGAAGCATTTTTTGTGGCTTTTTGGACATTTTTGTGTGTTTTTGGGGCATTTTTTTGTGGTTTTTTGGGCATTTTTTTGGGCTTTTTTTTTTGTTTTTTGGGGAATTTTTTGGGTTTTTTGTGGGTTTTTTGGGCATTTTTGGGGGCATTTTTTGGGTTTTTTTGGGGCATTTTTGTTTTTCTCCTCCCCATTTTTTAGGGGTGTGGGGAGGGGCTGCCGGCAGCAGGGGGGGGGAGGGGAGGAGGAGGAGGAAACCCGCGAGGCCGAAGGCTCAGGATGACGATGATGATGATGATCAGTTAATTATGATAATTAAGATGATGATGATCAAATTAATTAAGATGATGATGATGACGAAAATCAGGTTAATTAAGATGATGACAATGAGGAAGGTCAGTTAATTATGATGATGATGAAGATGATGATGGAGATGATGAAGATCAGATTAATTAAGATGATGATGAGTTAACTAAGATGATGATGAGTTAATTAAGATGATGATGAGTTAATTAAGATGATAATTAGGATGATGATTTATCCGATGGTGAGGTCGAATCCACAGTGGAATTTCTCCTTCCGGTGGTTGATGACGAGGATGATGAAGATCAGATTAATTAAGATGATGATGATGATGACGATGAGTTAATTAAGATGATGATGAGTTAATTAAGATGACAATGAATTAATTAAGATGATGATTTATCTGACCGTGAGGCCGAATCCACAATGGAATTTCTCCTTCCGGTGGTTGATGACGATAACGATAACGATGACGATAATTAAGATGACGATGATGATAACAATGATGATAATGATGAATTAATTAAGATGATGATGAGTTAATTAAGATGATGATGAGTTAATTAAGATGATGAGTTAATTAAGATGATGCTGATTTATCCGATGGTGAGGCCGAATCCACAGTGGAATTTCTCCTTCCGGTGGTTGATGAAGATGACGATAACGATGACGAAAATTAAGATGATGATGATGATGAGTTAATTAAGATGATGAGAAGTTAATTAAGATGATGATGAGTTAATTAAGATGCTGATTATCCGATGGTGAGGCCGAATCCACAGTGGAATTTCTCCTTCCGGTGGTTGATGACGATGACGATGACGATAATTAAGATGATAACGACGATAATGATGATGATAACGATGATGATGAGTTAATTAAGATGATGATGATGATGAAGATCAGATTAATTAAGATGCTGCTTTATCCGATGGTGAGGCCGAAGCCGCAGTGGAATTTCTCCTTCCGGTGGTTGATGACGATGACGATAACGATGATGATAACGATGATGATAATTAAGATGATGATGATGATGATGAGTTAATTAAGATGATGAGTTAATTAAGATGCTGATTTATCCGATGGTGAGGCCGAATCCGCAGTGGAATTTCTCCTTCCGGTGGTTGATGACGATGATAATAACGATGACGATAACGATGATGACAATGAAGATCAGGTTAATGATGATGACGAATTAATTAAGATGATGATCAGTTAATTAGGATGCTGATTTATCCGATGGTGAGGCCGAATCCACAGTGGAATTTCTCCTTCCGGTGGTTGATGACGATGACAATAACAATGATGATAACGATGACGATAACGATGATGATAATTAAGATGATGATGATGATGATGAGTTAATTAAGATGATAATTAAGATGCTGATTTATCCGATGGTGAGGCCGAATCCACAGTGGAATTTCTCCTTCCGGTGGTTGATGAAGGCTCCCAGCGCCAGCGTGAGGGGGAGGGGCGGCAGCTTCTTCTCCAGCACCGCCCCCACCTGCCACGAGCTGTCCAGGGACCCTGCAGACCCAACTCAGCCTCAGCCCCAATCCTGGGGAAAATCCCCAAATTTTGGGGCATTTCCCCAAAATTTTTGGGAATTTTTCCCATTTTTTTCTGATTTTTTAAACATTTTTTTCCCATTTTTCCCGGATTTTTCCCCATTTTTTCCCATTCTCCCCCCATTTTTAGACCATTCACAAATTCTGGGGATTTTTCCCATTTTTTGGCATAATTCCCAAAATTTTGGGATTTTTTCCCAAATTTTTTGGGAATTTCTCCCATTTTTTTCTGATTTTTGGGGATTTTTTTTCCCATTTTTCCCCCGTTTTTTTCACCATTTTTTCCCATTTCCCCCCATTTTTTGAGATTCCCACCCCATTTTTGGACCATTCCCAAAATTCCAGCTCAGCCCCAAAATTTTCAGGAAAATTCCCAAAATTTTGGGGCATTTCCCCAAATTTTTTGGGAATTTTTCCCATTTTTTCTGATTTTTGGGGAATTTTTTCCCCATTTTTCCCAGATTTTTTCCCCATTTTTTCCCATTTTCCCCCCATTTTTTGAGATTCCCACCCCATTTTTGGACCATTCCCAAAATTCCAGCTCAGCCCCAAAATTTTCTGGAAAATTCCCAAAATTTTGGGGCATTTCCCCAAATTTTTTGGGAATTTTTCCCATTTATTTCTGATTTTTTTAAAATTTTTTTCCCATTTTTCCCAGATTTTTTCCCACTTTTTTCCCCGTTCTCCCCCCATTTTTTGAGATTCCCACCCCATTTTTGGACCATTCCCAAATTCTGGGGCATTTTCCCATTTTTTGGCATAATTCCCAAAATTTTGGGATTTTTTCCCAAATTTTTTGGGAATTTTTCCCATTTTTTCTGATTTTTGGGGAATTTTTTCCCCATTTTTCATGATTTTTTTCCCATTTTTTCCCATTTCCCCCCATTTTTTGAGATTCCCACCCCATTTTTGGACCATTCCCAAAATTCCAGCTCAGCCACAAAATTTTTGGGAAAATTCCCAAAATTTTGGGGGATTTTCCCAAATTTTCCTGATTTTTAGTGATTTTTTTTCCCTTTTTTTGTGATTTTTTTGTCATTTTTCCCCTTTTTTCTTTCTACTTTTCCCCCCATTTTTTAGGACTTTTTCCCCAAATTTTTATGACTATTTCCCAAATTTTTTCGGGACAATTCTCAAAATTTTGGGGATTTTCCCAAATTTTTCAGGGATTATTCCCAAATTTTTTGGGAATTTTTTCCCATTTTTTCCTGAATTTTGGGGAATTTTTTCCCATTTTTTGGCGATTTTTTCCCCAATTTCTCCCCATTTTTGGACCATTCCCAAATTTTGGATGATTTTTCCCATTTTTTGGCATAATTCCCAAAATTTTTGGGATTTTTCCCAAACTTTTGGGGAGTTTTCCCCAATTTTCCTGATTTTTTGGGGATTTTTCCTCCCATTTTTTGTGATTTTTTCCCTATTTTTTCCATTTTTTTTTTTTCCCACAGTTTTTTCCCCAATTTTTCAAGATTTTCAGGGAATTTTTGGGCAAAATTTTTGGGGATTTTTTTTTTTTGGAATTCCAGGGAATTTTCTGGGATTTTGGGGTGAAATTTTGGGGATTTTTTTTATTTTTTTTTATTTTCCAGAAACTTTTGAGGAATTATTTTGAGAAATTTTAGGAAAATTATCAGGAATTTTCAGAGAATTTTGGGCGATTTTTTTTAAATTTTTGGGGATCCTTTTCAGGAATTTTTCAAGATTTTCAGAGAATTTTTGGGAATTTTTTTTTTTAATTTTTGGGGATTATTTTCACGAATTTTCCAAGATTTTCAGGGAATTTTTGGGCGAAATTTTTGGGGATTGTTTTGGAATTTTTGAGAATTCTTTTCACGAATTTTTCAAGATTTTCAGGGAAGTTTTGGGCGAAATTTCTGGGGATTTTTTTTGGAATTCCAGGGAATTTTCTAGGATTTTTGGGTGGAATTTTTGAGATTTTTGGAGTGAAATTTTGGGGACTTTTTTTTTGTTTTTTTTAATTTTCCGGAAACTCTTGAGGAATTATTTGGAGAAATTTTAAGAAAATTGTCAGGAATTTTCAGAGAACTTTCAGGGATTTTTTGGGAAGTTTTTTTGGAATTTTTGGGGATTCTTTTCAGGAACTTTTCCAAATTTTCAGGGAATTTTTTGTGGAATTTTTTGAGAATTTTTCAGGGATTTTGGGGGGAATTTTTCAGGGAATTTTTCAGCTAATTTTTGGGAATTTTTTGAGAACTTTTCGGGGATTTTGGGGGGAATTTTTAAATGGAGTTTTTAAATGGAATTTTTGGGGAACTTTTTATGAATTTTTGGGATTTTTTTCAAGAAATTTCTGAGATTTTTGAAGAAATTTTTGTGAATTTCTTAGGGAATTTTTGAGAAATTTTTGTGTGAAATTTTTGGGGATTTTTTTTGGAATTCCAGGGAACTTTCAGGGATTTTTGGGTGGAATTTGGGGGATTTTGGGGCAGCTCCTCACCCCTGAACAGGAGGTTCCCCCGTGGCAGCTCCAGCTGGTAACCGAAGGCGACGCTCGAGTCCTGGAGCCTCGTGCTGGCCTCAAACTCCACCCCCACCTGCAGCTGGGAACACCTGGGGGGTCACACCTGCCCAGAATCCAAACTCCCCAATTTTGGGCCTTTTCCCCATTTTTTCCCAATTTTTTTCAACATTTTTTTCCCATTTTTTAGCATTTTTTCCCATTTTTTTGGTGATTTTTTGGCATTTTTTGGGACCCCCACCTGCAGCTGGGAACACCTGGGGGTCACACCTGCCCAGAAACCAAACTCCCCAAATTTGGGACTTTTCCCGATTTTTTTCCCATTTTTCCCCCATTTTTTGTAGCAATTTTTTTTCCAATTTTTTAGCATTTTTTTTCCCATTTTTTGGGTGATTTTTTCCCATTTTTTGGTGATTTTTGACATTTTTGGGACCCCCCACCTGCAGCTGGGAACACCTGGGGGGTCACACCTGCCCAGAAACCAAACTCCCCAAATTTGGGACTTTTCCCGATTTTTTCCCATTTTTCCCCATTTTTTTAGCAATTTTTTCCAATTTTTTTAGCATTTTTTTCCCATTTTTTGGTGATTTTTTTCCCATTTTTGGTGATTTTTTGACATTTTTGGGACCCCCCACCTGCAGCTGGGAACACCTGGGAGGTCACACCTGCCCCAAAACCAAACTCCCCAATTTTGGGACTTTTCCCCATTTTTTCCCATTTTTCCCCATTTTTTAAGCAATTTTTACCCATTTTTTGGTGATTTTTTCCCATTTTTTGGTGATTTTTTGGCATTTTTTGGGACCCCTCACCTGCAGCTGGGAACACCTGGGGGGGTCACACCTGCCCAAAATCCAAACTCCCCAATTTTGGGGCTTTTCCCCATTTTTTGCAATTTTTCCCAATTTTTTTCAACAAATTTTTCCCATTTTTTAGCAATTTTTTCCCATTTTTTTGGTGATTTTTTTTGCATTTTTTGGGTTTTTTCCCCAATTTTTGGGCCCCCCACCTGCAGCTGGGAACACCTGGGGGGTCTCACCTGCCCTGGGACCCCTCCCCAAATCCACCCACCCCAAATTTTGGGGCTTTTTCCCCATTTTTGGCTTTTTTCCCCTTTTTTCCCCCAATTTTTAATGATGTTTTAGGATTTTTTCACTTTTTTTTTAATTTTTTCCCCATTTTTGGAGATTTTTTCCCCAATTTTTGGCTTTTTTCCCCCATTTTAGGACCCCCCACCTGCCCTGCGACCCCTCCCCAAAAATTAAACCTCCAAATTTTGGGGCTTTTTCCCCATTTTTGGCCATTTTCCCATTTTTGGGGTTCCCCAGGTGAGTTTTGGGGTGTCCCAGGTGAATATTGGGATAATTTTGGGGTGTCCCAGGTGCATTTTTGGGTTCCCCAGGTGAGTTTTGGGGTGTCCCAAGTGTATTTTGGGGCTCCCCACCCAAATTTCTGGGAGGTTTTTTGGCTCCCCAGGTGCATTTTGGGCTGTTCCAGGTGAGTTTTGGGGTGTCCCAGGTGAATTTTGGGATAATTTTGGGGTGTCTCAGGTGCATTTTTGGGTTCCCCAGGTGTATTTTGGGGTGCCCAGGTGAGTTTTTTGGGTGTTTTTGGGATATTTTTGGGTTCCCCAGGTGTATTTTGGGTTCCCAGGTGAGTTTTGGGGTTCCCCAGGTGCATTTTTGGCTCCCCAGGTGAGTTTTGGGATTTCCCAGGTGATTTTGGGATTTCCCAGGTGAGTTTTGGGGTTCCCAGGTGAGTTTTGGGGTTACCTGCTCGCTGGCTCTGTGGCAGTAGCTCAGGTGAGTTTTGGGGTTCCCCAGGGGGGTATTTAGGGTGTTTTTGGGGTTCCCAGGTGAATTCTTGGGGTTCCCAGGTGAGTTTTGGGCTCCCCAGGTGCATTTTGGGTTCCCCAATTGAGTTTTTGGGGTATTTTTGGGGTCCCCCAGGTGAACTTGGGATATTTTTGGGGTTCCTCAGGTGTATTTTGGGTTCCCAGGTGAGTTTCTGGGGTTCCCCAGGTGAGTTTTTGGGGTTCCCAGGTGTATTTTTGGCTCCCCAGGTGAGTTTTGGGGTTCCCCAGGTGTATTTGGGGTGTTTTTGGGGTTCCCCAGGTGTATTTTTGGGGTTCCCAGGTGTATTTGGGGTGATTTTGGGGTTCCCAGGTGTATTTGGGGTGGTTTTGGGGTTACCTGCTCGCTGGCTCTGTGGTAGTAGCTCAGGTGAGTTTTGGGGTTCTCCGGGTGTATTTTTGGGGTTCCCCAGGTGTATTTGGGGTGTTTTTTGGGGCTCCCCAGGTGAATTTTTGGGGTTCCCAGGTGAAGTTTTGGGGTTCCCAGGTGAGTTTTGGGGCTCCCCCAGGTGAATTTTTGGGGGTTCCCAGGTGAGTTTTGGGGTTCCCAGGTGAGTTTTGGGGTTACCTGCTCGCTGGCTCTGTGGCAGTAGCTCAGGTGAGTTTTGGGGGTTCCCAGGGGTATTTGGGGTGTTTTTGGGGTTCCCAGGTGAATTCTTGGGGTTCCCCCAGGTGCATTTTTTGGCTCCCAGGTGTATTTTTTTGCTCCCCAGGTAAATTTTTGGGTTCCCCAGGTGAATTTTTGGGGTTCCCCAGGTGTATTTGGGGTGTTTTTGGGGTTCCCCAGGTGAATTTTTGGGGTTCCCCAGGTGAGTTTTGGGGTTCCCAGGTGAGTTTTGGGGGTGTTTTTGGGGTTCCCCAGGTGAGTTTTGGGGGTTACCTGCTCGCTGGCTCTGTGGCAGTAGCTCAGGTGAGTTTGGGGGGGTTTTTTGCTCCCCAGGTGAATTTTGGGATATTTTGGGGGTTCCCCAGGTGTTTTGGGGGTTCCCAGGTGCATTTTGGCTGCCCAGGTGTATTTTGGGTGGTTTTGGGGTTCCCAGGTGAGTTTAGGGGTTACCTGCTCTCAGCTGGCTCTGTGGCAGTAGCTCAGGTGAGTTTTTGGGGTTCCCCAGGTGCATTTTTGGCTCCCCCAGGTGTATTTTGGGTGGTTTTGGGGTTCCCAGGTGAGTTTTGGGGGTTCCCCAGGTGAATTTTGGGGTTCCCAGGTGAGTTTTTGGGGTTCCCAGGTGAGTTTAGGGGTTACCTGCTTTCGCTGGCTCTGTGGCAGTAGCTCAGGTGAGTTTTGGGGGGTTTTTGCTCCCCGGGTGAATTTTGGGATATTTTTGGGGTTCCCCAGGTGTATTTTGGGTTCCCCCAGGTGTATTTGGGGTGTTTTTGGGGTCCCCAGGTGAGTTTTGGGGTTACCTGCTCGCTGGCTCTGTGGTAGTAGCTCAGGTGAGTTTGGGGAGGTTTTTTGCTCCCCAGGTGAGTTTAAGGGTTCCCAGGTGCATTTTGGGTTCCCCAGGTGAGTTTTTGGGGCTCCCCAGGTGAATTTTTGGCTCCCCAGGTGAATTTTGGGGGTTCTCCAAAGTGAGTTTTGGGCTCCCCAGGTGCATTTTTGGTTCCCCAGGTGTATTTTTGGCTCCCCAGGTGAGTTTTTGGGTTCCCCAGGTGTATTTTTGGCTCCCCCAGGTGAGTTTTGGGGATTTCCCAGGTGAATTTTTGGGGGTTCCCCCAGGTGAGTTTTGGGGTTCCCAGGTGTTTTTGGGGGTTCCCAGGTGAGTTTTGGGGTCCCCAGGTGTTTTGGGGTTCCCAGGTGTATTTTTTGGCTGCCCAGGTATATTTTGGGTGGTTTTGGGGTTACCTGCTCGCTGGCTCTGTGGCAGTAGCTCAGGTGAGTTTTGGGGGGTTTTTGCTCCCCAGGTGAATTTTTGGGATATTTTTGGGGTTCCCCAGGTGTTTTGGGGTTCCCAGGTGTATTTTTTTGGCTGCCCAGGTGTATTTTGGGTGGTTTTGGGGTTACCTGCTCGCTGGCTCTGTGGCAGTAGCTCAGGTGAGTTTTGGGGCTCCCCAGGTAAATTTTTGGGTTCCCCACGTGAATTTTTGGGGTTCCCCAGGTGAATTTGGGGTCCCCAGGTGAATTTTTGGGGTTCCCAGGTGTATTTGGGGTGATTTTGGGGTTCCCAGGTGAGTTTTGGGGTTCCCAGGTGAGTTCTAGGGTTACCTGCTCTCGCTGGCTCTGTGGTAGTAGCTCAGGTGAGCTCCAGCCTGGTCTAACGTCACCGTCCGATCCACCTAGACGGAGCTGGGGAGGAAATTTGGGGATTTTGGGGTCACCTGGGGGTCACCTGGGGGAATTTTGGGGGTCACCTGAGGGGATTTTATGCGGTCACCTGGGGAATTTTGGGGTCACCTGAGAGGGATTTGGGGTCACCTGGGGGATTTTGGGGGTCACCTGAGGGAATTTTTGGGGTCACCTGGGGGAATTTTGGGGTCACCTGGGGGAATTTTGGGGTCACCTGGAAAAAATTTTTGGGGTCACCTGAGAGAATTTTGGGGTCACCTGAGAGGCATTTGGGGTCACCTGGGGGAATTTTAAAGTCACCTGGGGGGATTTTGGGGTCACCTGAGAGGATTTTGGGGTCACCTAGGGGGATTTTTGGGGTCACCTGAGAGGATTTTTGGGGTCACCTGGGGGAATTTTGGGAGTCACCTGAGAGGATTTTGGGGTCACCTGGGGGAATTTTGGGGTCACCTGGGGAATTCTGGGGTCACCTGGGGAATTCTGGGGTCACCTGAGAGGATTTTGGGGTCACCTGAGGGATTTTGGGGTGTCTGGAATGGATTTTGGGCTCTCACCTGAGGGATTTTGGTGTCTCACCTGAAGAATTTTGGGGTGTCTCACCTGTGAGATTTTGGGGTCCCACCTGTGCAGTTTTTGGGGTCTCACCTGAGAATTTTTGGGGGTCTCACCCGAGGGATTTTGGGGGTGTCTGAGGATTTTAGGGTCTCACCTGTGACTTTTGGGGTCTCAGGGATGGGTTTTGGGGTCTCACCTGTCAGTTTTTGGGGGTCTCACCTGAGAGATTTTGGGGTGTCACCTGAGAATTTTTGGGGTCTCACCTGAGAATTTTTGGGGTCTCACCTGTGCAGTTTTTTGGGATCTCACCTGTGAGATTTTGAGGTCTCACCTGAGGGGTTTTTGGGGTCTCAGGGATGGATTTTTTTGGGGTCCCACCTGAGGGATTTTGGGGTGTCTGGGATGGATTTTTGGGGTCCCACCTGTGAGATTTTGGGGTCCCACCCGTGACTTTTTGGGGTCTCAGAGATGGATTTTTGGGATCTCACCTGTGAGTTTTTGGGGTCTCACCTGAGGATTTTTGGGATCTCACCTGTGAGATTTTGAGGTCTCACCTGAGGGGTTTTGGGGTCTCACCTGTGAGATTTTGGGGTGTCAGGGATGGATTTTTGGGGTCTCACCTGAGGGGTTTTGGGATCTCAGGGATGATTTTGGGGTCCCACCTGTGCAGATTTTGGGGTCCCACCTGTGCAGATTTTGGGGTCTCACCTGAGGGATTTTGGGGGTCTCACCTGAGGGATTTTGGGGTCTCACCTGTGACTTTTTGGGGTCTCACCCTAAAGGATTCTGGGGTCCCACCTGTGAGATTTTGGGGTCCCACCTGTGAGATTTTGGGGGTCTCACCTGTGCAGATTTTGGGGGTCTCACCTGAGGGATTCTGGGGTCCCACCTTGAGATTTTGGGGTCTCACCTGTGCAGATTTTGGGGTCCCACCTGTCAGATTTTGGGGTGTCTCACCTGAGACATTCTCAGGGTCTCACCTGAGGATTTTTGGGATCTCACCTATGAGTTTTTTGGGGTCTCACCTGTGCAGATTTTGAGATCCCACCTGAGGGGGTTTTGGGGTCTCACCTGTGACTTTCTGGGGTCTCAGGGATGGATTTTTTGGGGTCCCACCTGTCAGTTTTTGAGGTCTCACCTGAGGGGTTTTGGGGTCTCACCTGTGAGATTTTGGGGTGTCAGGGATGGATTTTTTGGGGTCTCACCTAAAGAATTTTGGGGTCTCACCTGTGAGATTTTGGGGTCCCACCTGTCAGTTTTGGGGGTCTCACCTGTGACTTTTTGGGATCCCACCTGTGCAGATTTTGGGGTCCCACCTGAGGGATTTTGGGGTCTCACCTGTCAGTTTTTGGGGGGTCCCACCTGTGCAGATTTTGGGGTCCCACCTGTGCAGATTTTGAGGTCTCACCTGAGGATTTTTGGGGATCTCACCTGAGGGATTTTTGGGGTCCCACCTGTCAGATTTTGGGGTCCCACCTGTCAGATTTTGGGGTGTCTCACCTGAGTACCTGCCAGCCAGGGACAGCACCGCCCCCTCCTCCCCGGGGCGCCACTTTGGGGTCCCACCTGTGACTTTTTGGGGTCTCACCTGAGGGATTTTGGGGTCTCACCTGTGAGATTTTGGGGTCTCACCTGTGAGATTCTGGGGTCTCACCTGTCAGTTTTTGGGGTCTCACCTTTGAGTTTTTGAGCTCTCACCTGAGGGATTTTTGGGCTCTCACCTATGAGTTTTTTGGGGGTCTCACCTGTGAGATTTTGAGGTCTCACCTGAGGAGTTTTTGGGGTCTCAGGGATGGATTTTTGGGGTCCCACCTGTCAGATTTTGGGGTGTCTCACCTGAGTACCTGCCAGCCAGGGACAGCACCGCCCCCTCCCTCAGTGACCACTTTGGGGGTCCCACTCCCGTGACTTTTGGGGTCCCACCTGAGGGATTTTGGGGTCTCACCTGTGACTTTTTGGGGTCTCACCTAAAGAATTTTGGGGTCTCACCTGTGAGATTTTGGGGTCCCACCTGTCAGTTTTGGGGTCTCACCTGTGACTTTTGGGGTGTCAGGGATGGATTTTTGGGGTCTCACCAGTGCAGATTTTGAGGTCTCACCTGTGAGATTTTGGGATCTCACCTGAGGGATTTTTGGGTTCTCAACTGAGGGGTTTTGGGGTCCCACCTGTGCAGATTTTGGGGTCTCACCTGTGACTTTTTGGAGTCTCACCTAAAGGATTCTAGGGTCCCACCTGTGAGATTTTGGGGTCTCACCTGAGGGATTTTGGGATCCCACCTGTGAGATTTTGGGGTCCCAGCTGTGAGTTTTTGGGGTCTCAGGGATGGATTTTTGGGGTCTCACCTGTCAGTTTTTGGGATCTCACCTGAGGGATTTTGGGGCTCTCACCTGTGAGATTTTGGGGTCTCAGGGATGGATTTTGGGGTCCCACCTGTGCAGATTTTGGGGGTCTCACCTGAGACATTTTTTGGGGTGTCTGGGATGGATTTTGGGGTCCCACCCGTGCAGATTTTGGGGTCCCAGCTGTGAGTTTTGGGGGTCTCAGGGATGGATTTTTGGGGTCCCACCTGTTAGGTTTTGGAGTGTCTCACCTGAGGGATTTTGGGCTCTCACCTGTCAGTTTTGGGGTGTCTCACCTGTGACTTTTTGGGGTGTCAGGGAGGGATTTTTGGGGTCCCGCCTGAGGGATTTTGAGCTCCCACCTGTGAGATTTTGGGGTCCCACCTGTCAGTTTTTGGGGGGGGTCTCACCTGAGGGGTTTTGTGGTCCCACCTGTGCAGATTTTGGGCTTTCACCTGAAGGGTTTTGGGGTCTCACCTGTCAGTTTTTGGGCTCCCACCTGTGCAGATTTTGAGGTCTCACCTGAGGATTTTTGGGATCTCACCTGAGGGATTTTTGGGGTCTCAGGGATGGATTTTTGGGGTCCCACCTGTCAGATTTTGGGGTGTCTCACCTGAGTACCTGCCAGCCAGGGACAGCACCGCCCCCTCCTCCCCGGGGCGCCGGTGATAGACGAGCTCCGCCCCCAGCGCCAGGTGAGCCGTGACACTCTGCAGGTAATGGGCCACCAGGATCCCTGGGGGAATTTGGGAGATTTGGGAGATTTGGGGAAATTTGGGGAAAATTTGGGGAAAATATGGGAAATTTGGGGAGAAAATCTGGAGGAATTTGGGAGAAAATCGGAGAAAAAACGGGAAAAATAGAGAGAATTTGGGGAAAATTTGGGAGATTTTGGGGGGATTTGGGAAAATTTGAGAGATTTTGGGGGAAAATTCAGGAGATCTGGGGAAAAATTTGGGAGAATTTGGGAAAAATTTGGGAGAATTTGGGAAAATTTTGGGAGATTTGGGAAATTTGGGAAAAATTTGGGGAAAAAATCTGGAGGAATTTGGGAGAAAATCGGAGACAACCCTGGAAAAATAGAATTTGGGAAAATTTGGGGGAATTTGGGAGAATTTGGGAAAATTTGGGAAAATTTGGGAGATTTTGGGGAAAATTTGGGAGAATTTGGGAAAATTTTGGGAGATTTGGGAAATTTGGGAAAAATTTGGGGAAAAATCTGGAGGAATTTGGGAGAAAATCGGAAAAAAAATGGAAAAAATAGAGAGAATTTGGGAAAAATTTGGGAGAAATTCAGGAAATTTGGGAGATTTGGGAAAAATTGGGAGAATTTGGTGAAAAATTTGGGAGGATTTGGGGAAAATTTTGGGAGATTTGGGAAATTTGGGAAAAAATCTGGAGGAATTTGGAAGAAAATTGGAGAAAAATGGGGAAAAATAGAGAGAGTTTGGGAAAATTTGAGGAAATTTGGGAGAATTTGGGGGAATTTGGGAAAATTTGGGAGATTTTGGGGAAAATTTGGGAGAATTTTGGGAAAATTTGGGAGAATTTGGGAGATTTGGCAAATAATTTGGAATTTGAAAAAAATTTGGGAAAAATTTGGGAAAATTTTGGGAAAAATTTGGGAAAAATTTGGGGGAAATTTGGGAGATTCAGGGAAAATTTTGGGAGAATTTGGGGAAAATTGGGAGAATTTGGGGGATTTTGGGTCATTTTTGGGGATTTTTGGGCTGTTTCTGGGTGGATTTTTTGGGGATTTTGGGGATAAATTTTGGGTTTTTTGGGATGATTTAGAGTTAATTTTTATTTGGATTTTTGGATCATTTTTGGGTGATTTTGGGGCTTTTTTAGGTGGAATTTTGAGGCTTTTTGGGTCATTTTTAGGTGAATTTTTATGTCGATTTTTGGGGCATTTCTGGGTGCATTTTTTGGGAATTTTTAGGATTAATTTTGGGGGTTTTTGGGTGACTTTGAGGTGATTTTTATTTGGATTTTTGGGGCGAATTTTGGGGGTTTTTGGGTGGATTTTGGGTCACTTTTGGGTCATTTTTGGGGATTTTTGGGACATTTCTGGGTGGAATTTTTGGGGATTTTTAGGATAAATTTTAGGGATTTTGGGACATTTTCGGTCTCACCTGAGCCCATCAGGATTTCTGGGGTTTTTTGGATCATTTTGGGTCATTTTTAGGTGAATTTTTATGTCGATTTTTGGAATTTTTGGGTCATTTCTGGGTGGATTTTTTGGGATAAATTTTGGGTTTTTTGGGTGATTTTGAGGTGATTTTTATTTGGATTTTTGGGACAAATTTTGAAGATTTTGGATGAATTTTTTGGATCATTTTTGGTTGGAATTTCGAGGTTTTTTTGGGTCATTTTGGGCCGTTTTTGGGGGAATTTTTTGGGGATTTTTGGGTCATTTCTGGGTGGATTTTTTTGGGGTTTTTTTTGGGGTAAATTTTGGGGGTTTTGGGACATTCTGGGTCTCACCTGAGTCCATCAGGATTTCTGGGGTTTTTTGGACCATTTTGGGTCATTTTTAGGTGAATTTTTATGTCGATTTTTGGAATTTTTGGGTCATTTCTGGGTGGATTTTTGGGATAAATTTTGGGTTTTTTGGGTGATTTTGAGGTGATTTTTATTTGGATTTTTGGGACAAATTTTGAAGATTTTGGATGAATTTTTTGGATCATTTTTGGTTGGAATTTCGAGGTTTTTTTGGGTCATTTTGGGCCGTTTTTGGGGGAATTTTTTGGGGATTTTTGGGTCATTTCTGGGTGGATTTTTTTGGGGTTTTTTTTGGGGTAAATTTTGGGGTTTTTGGGACATTCTGGGTCTCACCTGAGCCCATCAGGATGTCGGGGTTGCCCAGGGTCAGCGCTGCAGTGAAATCCCCTCCCCTGTACTCTCCATCCAGCTGCCAGTTCACAAACTTGGACTGTTGGGTCTGGGGGGAAATCCCAAAATTTGGGGGGAGAAAAATCCCAAATTTTGGAGAAAAAAAAAAGAAACAACACATTTTTTAGGGAAAAAAAAAAAATTCACATTTTTGGAGGAAAAATCCCAATTTCTGGAGAATAAAATTGATTTTTTGCACAAAAAATGCATTAATTGAGAGAAAAAAAATTGTATTTTTTGAGGGAAAAAATAACCACATTTTTGGGGAAAAAGATCCCAAATTATGAAAAACTGAATTTATTTTACCCAACATATTCAAAAAACCCCAAAAAAAATTCTTAAAATGCCCAGAAATCCCCCAACATGCTGCCCAAAACCCCCCAAAAATCTCAAAATCCCCCAAAATCCCCAAACCCCCAAAAAACCCTCCCAAAACCCCAAAACTCCCAAAACTCCCCCAAAAATATCCCCCCCAAAAACCCCTTTTAAAAAATTCCAGAAAAATGCCCTAAAAATCCTCACAAAAATCAAAAAAACCCCAAAAAATCTCCGAAAAATCCCAAAAAAACCTAAAAAAATCCTTTAAAATCCCCAAAAATCCCTCAAAAAACCCCCCCAAAAATCAAAAAAAATCCCCGAAAATCACTCAAAAAATCCTCAAAAAAATCCCCTAAAATCCCAAAAAATTCCCAAAAAATCCCAAAAAAATCTTAAAAAAATTCACAAAAAAACTGCAAAAAATCCTCAAAAAATCCCCAAAAATCCCCAAAAAATCCCCGAAAAAAATCCCAAAAAATCCTCAAAAATCCCCCAAAAACCCACAAAAATCACTCCAAAAATCCCAAAAATCCCCCAAAAATTCCAAAAGTCCCCAAAAAATCCCCAAAAATCCCCAAAAATTCTAAAAAATCCCCGAAAAATCCTTCAAAAAATTTCCAAAAATCCCCAAAAATTCCCAAAACATCCCAAAAAAATCTCCAAAAAATTCACAAAGAAACCAAAAAAAATCATCAAAAATCCCCCAAAGATCCCAAAAAAACCCAAAAAATTCCCAAAAAATCCCAAAAATATCTTCAAAAAATTCACAAAAAACCCCCCAAAAAATCCTCAAAAATCCCAAAAAAATTCCAAAAAAATCTCCAAAAAATCCCCAAAAAACCCACAAAAATCACTCCAGAAATCCCAAAAAATCCCCTAAAAATCCCAAAATAATCTTCAAAAAATCCCCAAAAAAATCCCCAAAAAATCCCTGAAAAAATCCCTAAAAATCCCTCTAAAATCCCCAGAAATCCCTCAAAAATCCCTTAGAGATCCCCCAAAAATCCCTGAAAAAATCCCAAAAAATCCCAAAAAACCCCCAAAAAACCCCCAAAAAATCCCCAAAAAAATCCCAAAAAAATCCCCAAATTTCCCCAAGCTGCCAAAATTCCCAAATCTTCCGTCTCTTACCTGGAAGGCGACCTTGGAGCGCAGCCGGGCGCTGAGCTGATGCACCACCTGCGCGTTCAGGCTGCCGCTGTTGTCCATGTCCCCCACCAGCACCGGGAAGGCCTGCAGGGAAATTATGGGATGGAGGGATGCTGGGGAGCTTTGGGCATTTTTGGGGATTTTTTGGGGATTTTTTGGCAATTTTTTAGGGATTTTTCGGGGATTTTTTAGCGTTTTTTAGGGAATTTCTGGGGATTTTTTAGGGATTTTTGAGGGAATTTTTAGGGATTTTTTTGGGAATTTTTTGGGGATTTTTAGGGATTTTTTAGGATTTCTTGGCAATTTTTTAGAGATTTTTCGAGGATTTTTTTGGGAATTTTTTAGGGTTTTTTTTGAATTTTTGGAGATTTTTTAGGGATTTTTTGGGGATTTTTTAGGGATTTTTTTGGGAATTTTTGGGAAATTTTTTGGGATTTTTTGACAATTTTTTAGGGATGTTTTTGGAATTTCTTGGGATTTTTCGGGGATTTTTTGGGGATTTTTTTGGGAATGTTTGGGGATTTTTTTTTGGACTTTTTAGTGGTTTTTAGGGAATTTTTCTGGAATTTTTTGGCAATTTTTTATGGATTTTTTGGGGTTTTTTAGGGGTTTTTGAGGGATTTTTTAGGATTTTTCGGCAATTTTTTAGGGATTTTTTTGGGAATTTTTGGGGACTTTTTTGGGATTTTTTAGCACTTTTTAGGGAATTTTTTGGGGATTTTTTAGGATTTTTTGGCAATTTTCAAGGGATTTTTCGGGGATTTTTTGGTGGATTTTTTGGGGTTTTTTTTGAATTTTTGGAGATTTTTTAGGGGTTTTTGGGGATTTTTTTGGGAATTTTTTGGGAATTTTTGGGAAATTTTTTGGGATTTTTTGACAATTTTTTAGGGATGTTTTTGGAATTTCTTGGGATTTTTCGGGGATTTTTTGGGGATTTTTTTGGGAATGTTTGGGGATTTTTTTGGACTTTTAGTGGTTTTTAGGAATTTTTCTGGAATTTTTGGCAATTTTTTATGGATTTTTTGGGGGTTTTTTAGGGGTTTTGAGGGATTTTTTAGGATTTTTCGGCAATTTTTTAGGGATTTTTTTGGGAATTTTTGGGGACTTTTTTGGGATTTTTTAGCACTTTTTAGGGAATTTTTTGGGGATTTTTTAGGATTTTTTGGCAATTTTTAAGGGATTTTTCGGGAATTTTTTGGTGGATTTTTTGGATTTTTTTTTTAATTTTTGGTGATTTTTTTTAGGGGTTTTTGGGGATTTTTTTGGGACTTTTTACAATTTATTGGAATTTTTTTTGCAATTTCTTTGAATTTTTTGGGGAATTTTTGGGGATTTTTTTTAATTTTTTGGCAATTTTTAAAGGATTTTTTTGGGATTTTTTAGCGTTTTTTAGGGAATTTTTGGGGGATTTTTGGGGAATTTTTAGGAATTTTTTTGGGATTTTTTGACAATTTTTTAGGGATTTTTAGGAGTTTTTGAGGGATTTTTTAGGATTTTTCGGTAATTTTTTGCGGATTTTTTGGGGATTTTTTAGGGAATTTTTGGGGGATTTTTTTGGGAATTTTTGGGGATTTTTTAGGATTTTTCAGCAATATTTTAGAGATTTTTTTGGGAATTTTTGAGGATTTTTTTGGGATTTTTCAGCATTTTTTAGGGAATTTTTTTGGGAATTTTAGGGAATTTTTTGGGGATTTTTTGACAATTTTTTAAGGATTTTTAGGGGTTTTTGGGGATTTTTTAGGATTTTTCAGCAATATTTTAGAGATTTTTTTGGGAATTTTTGAGGATTTTTTGGGGATTTTTCAGCATTTTTTAGAGAATTTTTTTGGGATTTTTTGGGAATTTTTGGGGATTTTTTGGGGATTTTTTGACAATTTTTTAAGGATTTTTAGGGGTTTTTGGGGATTTTTTGGGGATTTTTTTTTTATTTTTTAGGGAATTTTTAGGGAATTTTTTTTGATTTTTTGGTAATTTTTTAGGGATTTTTTAGGGATTTTTTGACAATTTTTTAGGGATTTTTAGGAGTTTTTGTGGGATTTTTTAGGATCTTTCAGTAATTTTTTGCAGATTTTTCTGGGATTTTTAAAGGAATTTTTTGGGGACTTTTTGGGAATTTTTAGGGATTTTTTTGGGAATTTTTTGGGAATTTTTTTAGGGATTTTTTGGGGATTTTTAGGAATTTTTGAGGGATTTTTTAGGATTTTTCAGCAATTTTTTTAGGGATCCTTTTGGGAATTTTTGGGGATTTTGTTTGGATTTTTTAGTGTTTTTTAGAGAATTTTTTGGAGATTTTTTGGGGATTTTTTGGGAATTCTTAGGGATTTTTTTGGAAATTTTTGGCAATTTTTAAAGAATTTTTTCGGGAATTACTGGGAATTATCATCCCCAAATTTCCTCCAAAAATCCCCAAATTTTATCCCAGAATTCCCAAAGTCCCCCCAAAATTCCCAATAATTTCCAAAAATCCCCAAATTCCCTCCAAAAATCCCCAAATTTTCCCCAAAATTTCCCAAATTTCCCTCTAAAACCCCCAAATATTCTCCCAAAATCCCCAAATTTTCCACCAGAATCCCCAAATTTCCCAAAAATTTCCCAAAAATTCCCAAATTCCCCCAAAATTCACAATAATTTCCAAAAATCCCCAAATTCCCTCCAAAAATCCCCAGATTTCCCCCAAAATTCCCCAAATTTCCCTCTAAAAACCCCAAATTTCCTCCCAAAATCCCCAAATTTCCTCCTAAAATCCCCAAATTTCCCCCAAAATTCCCCAAATTTCCCCTAAAATCCCCAAATTTCCCCAAAATTCCCCAAAATTCCCCAAATTTCCCCCTAAAATTCCCAAATTTCCCCCCAAAATCCCCAAATTTATTCCTAAAATTCCCAAATTTCCCCATAAAATCCCCAAATTTCCCCTAAAACCCCCCAAATTTCTCCCAAATTTTCCCAAAAATTTCCCCTAAATTTTCCTAAATTTTCCCAAATTTTCCCAAATTCCCCCAATTCCCAGCTCTCACCTCGGTGGGGCTCAGGTGTTTGGTGCCCACGTAGGTGGCCCCAAAGTGATAGTTGGACTCTCCCAGGGTGCTCAGGGCCACCGTGTGATTCACCTGCAAAACAATCCCCAAAATGGCCCAAAAATTCCCAAAATTGCAGCTGGGAGAGTTTGGGAAAGAATAAAAAAATCCCCAAAAAAATCCCCCCAGAAAGTCCCAAAAAATCCTTAAAAAATGTCCCAAAATTCAAAGAAATTAGAAAAAAAATTCCAATTAAATCGTAAAAAATGCCCAAAAAAATCCCCCCAAAATTTCCCGAAAATTTCCAAAATTGCAGCTGGGAGAGTTTGGGAAAGAATAAAAAAAAACCAAAAAAAATCCCCCCAAAAAGACCCAAAAAATCCTCAAAAAATCCCCCAAAATTCAAAGAAATTGCAAAAAAAATTCCAATAAATTGTAAAAAGTCCCCAAAAAAATCCCTTCAAGAATTCCCAAAAATTCCCAAAAAAATCCCAAAAAAATCCCCCAAAATTAAAAAAGAAAATTCACCAAAAAAGCCAAAAAATTCTCCAAAAAAATCCCCCAAAATTCAAAGAAATCGCAAATAAAATTTAAAAAAAATTGTAAAAAGTCCCCAAAAAAATCCCCCCAAGAATTCCCAAAAATTCCCCCAAAAATTCCCCCCAAAAATTGAAAAAGAAAATTCACATAAAAAGCCAAAAATTCCCCCAAAAAATCCCCCAAAATTCAAAGAAATTGCAAAAAAAATTCCAAAAAAATTGTAAAAAATCCCCCAAAAAATCCCTCCAAGAATTCCCCAAAAGTCCCCAAAAATTCCCCCAAAATTAAAAAAGAAAATTCACTTGAAAAAAGCCAAAAAAGTTCCCCAAAAAAAATCCCCCAAAATTCAAAGAAATTACAAAAAAAAATTTCCATTTAAATTGCAAAAAATCCCTCAAAAAATCCCCCCAAAAATCCCCCAAAATTAAAAAAGAAAATTCACAAAAAAGGTGAAAAAAATTCCCCCAAAAAATCCCCCAAAATTCAAAGAAATCGCAAAAAAAATTCCATTGAAATTGTAAAAAATCCCCAAAAAAATCCCTCCAAAAAGTCCCAAGAAATCCTCAAAAAATCCCCCAAAATTCAAAGAAATTGCAAATAAAATTCCAAAAAAATTGTAAAGAATCCCAAAAAAATCCCTTCAAGAATTCCCAAAAATTCCCAAAAAAATCCCAAAAAAATCCCCCAAAATTAAAAAAAGAAAATTCACAAAAAAGCCAAAAAATTCCCCCCCAAAAAAATCCCCCAAAATTAAAATAAATCGCAAAAAAAATTCCAAAAAAATTGTAAAAAATCCCCAAAAATTCCCTGAAAAATCCCCCAAAAATTCCCAAAAAAACCCCAAAATAAAAAAAATTTCACAAAAAACTCCAAAAAATTCCCCCCAAAAATTCCAAAATATTCCCAAAAAATCCCCCAAAAATTAAAAAAAAAATCACCAAAAAAATTTTTAAAAAATTCCCCAAACTTCCCCAAACTTCCCAATTTTTTCCAAAAAAATTCCCCAAATTCTTTCCAAATTCCCCCAAAATTCCCCAAAATCTCCCCAAAATTCCCAATTTTCCCCCAAAAAATTCCCAAAAATCCCCAAAATTTTCCCAAAAAATTCCCAATTTTTCCCCAAAATTCCCTTAAAAATTCCCTATGTTTCCCCAAAATTTCGTTCAAATTCCCAAAAATTCCCAAATTTCCAAAAAAAATCCCAATTTCTCCCCAAATTTTCCAAAAATTTTCCCAAAAAATTCCCGATTTTTCCCCAAAATTCCCTTAAAAATTCCCTATTTTTCCCCAAAATTCCATTCAAATTCCCAAAAATTCCCAAATTTCCAAAAAAAATCCCAATTTCCCCCCAAATTTCCCATAAATTTTCCCCAAAAAATTCCCAATTTTTCCCCAAAATTCCCTTTAAAATTCCCCAAAATTCCCAATTTTCCCCAATTCCTCCAAAATTCCCAAAAATTCCCCCAAAATTCCCCCAAAAAATTCCCAAAATTCCCAATTTTTCCCCAAAATTCCCTTAAAAATTCCCCAGAATTCCCAATTTATCCCCAAAATCCCCCCAAAGTTCCTTTAAAAATTCCCAATTTTTCCCCAAAAATTCCCCATTTTTCCCAAAATGCCCTAAAAATTCCCAAAATTTCCCCAAAAAATTCCCCAAAATTTCCCCAAAAAATTCCCCAAAATTCCCCCAATATTTTCCCCAAAATTCCCAATTTTCCCCCACAATTCTATTGAAATTCCCAAAACTTCCCAAAATTTCAATTCCCTTTAAATTCCCAAAATTTCCCAAAAATTTTCCCAAAAAATTCCCAAAAATTCCCCCAAAATTCCCAATTTTTCCCCAAAATTCCCACAAATTCCCCCAAAATTCCCAATTTTCCCAAAAAACTCCCTTCAAATTTCATCAAAATCCCCCCAAAGTTCCCTTAAAAATTCCCAAAATTTTCCCAATTTTTCCCAAAATTCCCAAAATTTCCCAAATTTCCCCAAAATTTCCCAAAATTCCCAAAATTCCCAAAATTCCCTGACCTGGAAGTGGTTGCTGAGCCCTTTGTTCACCGTCAGCTTCACCCCCTCCATCTGCACCGGGAACAGCTCTGGGGAGGAAAATTTGGGGAAATTTGGGGAAATTTGGGAGAATCTTTGGGAGAAAATCTAGAAATTTGAGAAAACCTAGAAATTTAGATTTCAGAGAGAAATTGGGGAAAATTGGGAAAATCTTTGGGAATCCCTTTGGGAATCCCTTTGGGGAAAAATTTTGAGTGAACTTTGGGGAATTCCCTTTAGGGAAAAATGGGGAATCTTTGGGGGAAAATTTGGGGAATCTTTGGGGAAAAATCGAGGGATTTGGGGAGAATTGGGGAAAAATTGGGAAATTTTTGGGAATTTTGGGGAAAAAATCAGAATCTTTTGGGGGAATTCTTTGGGGAAAAATCTAGGGGAAACTTTGAGGGAACCTTGAGGGATCTTTGGGAAAAATATTGGGGGAATTTTGGGGAAATTTTGGGAATTTTAAGGGAATTTTGGGGAAAATTTGGGGGGATTTTGGGGAGAAATTAGGGAAAAATTGGGAATTTTTTGGGAATTTTGGGGAAATTTTTGGGGAAAAAATTTGGAATTTGTGGGGAAAATTTTGGGAAATTTTGGGAATTTTTGTGGTGACTTTGGGGTCATTTTGGGACCTTTTTGGGGCCAATTTTTGGGTGATTTTGGGGTTTTTTAGGCAAATTTTTGTGGTGATTTTAGTCTGATTTTTGGGCATTTTTTGGGTAATTTTTGGGGTGATTTTTGGGCATTTTGGGTGATTTTTGGTTATTTTTGGGGTGATTTTTGGGCTATTCCAGGTGATTTTTGGGTCATTTCTTGGCTATTTTAGGTGATTTTTTTGGGGTCATTTTGTACCTTTTTGGGCCAATTTTTGGGTGATTTTGGGGTTTTTTAGGCAAATTTTTGTGGTGATTTTAGTCTGATATTTGGGCATTTTTTGGGTAATTTTTGGGTATTTTTGGGGTAATTTTTGGGTGATTTTTGGGTATTCTTGGGGTGATTTTTGGGTATTTTTGGGGTGATTTTTGGGTGATTTCTGGGCTATTTCTGGGGATTTTTGGGGCCATTTCTTGGCTTTTTTTGGTGATTTTTGGAGTCATTTTTAGCATTTTTGGGCCAATTTTTGGGATGACTTTTGGGATTTTGGGGCAATTTTTGTGATGATTTTGGGGTTTTTGGGGGGAATTCTTGTGACGATTTTTTGGGCATTTTAGGGGTGATTTTTAGTGATTTCTGGGCTATTTCTGGGGATTTTTGGGGGACATTTCTTGGCTTTTTTGGTGATTTTTGGAGTCATTTTTAGCATTTTTTGGGCCAATTTTGGGATGTTTTTGGGGCAATTTTTGTGATGATTTTGGGTTTTTGGGGCAATTTTTGTGATGATTTTTGGGTATTTTTGGGGTGATTTTGGGGTGATTTTTGGGGTGATTTTTGGGGTGATTTTTGGGGGTGATTTTGGGCTATTTTAGGTGATTTTTTGGGTCATTTTTGGCCGATTTTTCCTGATGATTTTGGGGTGATTTGGGGATTTTAAGGCGATTTTTGAGCTTTTTCTGGCCGATTTTGGAGGAATTTGGGCTCTTCTTGTTGGGACCAATTCTGTGGTGATTTTGGGGCAATTTCGGGAATTTTGGGGGCAATTTTGGAGCCGATTTCTCGAATCATTTTTCTGGCCGATTTTGGGTTGATTTCGAGGCTTTTTGGGGGCTTTTTTTTCCAGCCAATTTTGGGGCCAATTTCGGAGATTTTTGGGCGACTTTGGGGCCGATTTTGGGGCAGATTTTGGGCTGATTTCGGGGATTTTTGGGCTGATTTCGGGGATTTTCAGGGTCATTTTGGGGCCGATTTTTGAGCTTTTTTCTGGCCGATTTCGGGGATTTTTGGGCTGATTTTGGGGCAGATTTTGAGGGATTCGAGGGATTTTCGGGGCTATTTTGGGGCCGATTTTCGAGCTTTTTCTGGCTGATTTTGGGGGTGCTTTCGGGGATTTTCGGGGCTATTTTGGGGCCGATTTTTTGAGTTTTTCTGGCCGATTTCAGGGCTTTTGGGCTGATTTTGGGGGCCGATTTTGGGGGATTTCAGGGGCTTTTCGGGGTGCTCTCCCTCTCACCTTTGCAGCGCCGGTGACACTCCTCGAAGGCGCCGGGGTTGGGTAGGGGATCCCTCCCCCACCACCCGGCTCGGGGGCGCGGGGGGAGGGCGCCCTCCCCCAGGCCGCTGACGGGGGGCCCCTAAAGCCCGGGGGCACGGGGAGCAAGGGGGAGGGGCGGCGGGTGGGGGGAGGGGCGAGCCGGCGGCCCAGACGTTTCCCATGATGGGAAAAGGGGGAAGGGCTGGAAAAAAAAAAATTAAACAAAAATTTTGGGGAGGGTTATTGAGGTTTGACCCCCCCCCTCACGGAATTCCCGCCCAATTTTCCCGCCGAATCCGCACCAAACCATCCCCTCCCCCAAAAAACCCCAACGCAACCATTCGCCCTTTCGGGGGGTGACCCCAAAATGTCCCAAAACCGCCCGAATTCCCCCCAGAGCCCGCGCGCCCCCTCACGCCGAACTCACGCGGAGAAGCGCCGAGCTCCGGCCGCAACCGCGCGCGGCCATTGGCCGGGCCTCGGCCCCGCCCCTTTGCTGACGTGGCGCTCCGTGATTGGTGGATCCGCCAGCCGGCGCCGCCCGCCCAGCGCTCTGATTGGCTGGAACGGCGCGGGGCCGGCGCGACCATAGAGGCGCCAAGGGCGCGCGGGGCGGAGCGGCCCCTCAGGGGGCGCCGCCATCTTGGGGCGGGCGGTGCTGGAGGACCGTCGCCATGGCAACGGCAAAAAGGGCGGGAAAGCCGCGGTTAGCGCCGCTGTCGCGACAGTTGTGACGTCATTCCCGCCCCTCATTGATCCCCTTTTTTAACCCCGCCTCCAATTCTGGCTTTGCGCTTTTCCTGGGGTTTAATTTCGGTGCATGACGTCACTACTGGGGTGACGTCACGGCGGCTGGGGTGACGTCATGGCCGAGGCGGAATTTTAGGAGGTTTTTCGGGATTTGGGGGAAATTTTGGGGGCAATTTTCTCCATTTTTGGGGTTTTTTGGGGATTTTGGGGGATTTTTTGAGGATTTTTTCGGGGATTTTTAGGGGATTTTTGGGGGGAATTTTTAGGGATTTTTGGGGATCTTTTGGGGATTTTTGCTTTGGGGGTTGGTTTTTGGAGGGGATCTTTTTCGATTTTTTGGGGATTTTATTGGCGATTTCTTGACAGATTTTGCGGGATTTTTGGGCATTTTTTGATGGATTTTTTGGGATTTTTCGGGATTTTTGGGGATTTTCTTTATTTATTTTTGGGGGGATTTTAGGGTGATTTTTTTGGGATTTTGGGGGATTTTTGAGGGATTATTGGGGGTTTTTTGAGTGATTTTTTTAGGGATTATTTGAGATTTTTTGATGATTTTTCTTAGATTATTTTGGGGGGGATTTTTGGGGATTTTTTGACTAATTTTGCAGGATTTTTGGGGATTTTTAAGGATTTTTTTGGGATTTTTTGGGGAGCATTTTTTCAGGGATTTTTTTAGGGATTATTTGGGGTTTTGGGGGATTTTTAGGGTATTTGAGGGATTTTTTGAGAGATTTTTTTAGGGATCATTTAGGATTTTTTGAGGATTTTTCGGGGATTTTTGGGGATTTTTTGAAGAATTTTTGGAGGATTTTTTGACGAATTTTGCAGAATTTCTTGGGATTTTTTGGGTGTTGTTTTAGGGATTTTTGGAGTGATTTTTTTGGGGATTTTTTGGGGGAGCTTTTGAGGGATTTTTTGAGGGATTGTTCGGGATTTTTTGAAGATTTTTTGGGACTTTTTGGGGGTATTTTGGCGGGATTTTTCAGAGCATTTTTTGGGGATTTTTTGACGAATTTTGCAGGATTTTTTGAGGGATTTTTTTTTATTTTTGAGGGGGTTTTGGGATGTTGTTTTAGGGATTTTTTGGGTATTTTTGGAGATTTTTGGGGATTTTTTGATAGGATATTTTTGGAGTTCTTGAGGGATTTTTTGGAGGTTTTTTGGGGATTTTTTTTTATTTTTGGTGATATTTTGGGATTTTTTGGGGGGAGTTTTTGAGGGATTTTTTTGAGGGATTATTTGGGATGTTTTTAAGATTTTTGAGGGGTTTTTTGAGGGATTTTTTGAAGAATTTTTTGAGGATGTTTGACGAATTTTGCAGGATTTTTTGAGGAATTATTTGAGGAATTTTTAAAGGATTTTGGCAGGATTTTTTGAGGGATTTTTTTTATTTTTAAGGATTTTTTGGGGTGTTGTTTTAGGGATTTTTTGGAGGTTATTTGAGGGATTTTTTTGGTATTTTTGGAGATTTTTTGCGGGAGTTTTTTGACGGATTTTTTGAGGGATTATTTGGAATTTTTTTTGGATTTTTGGGGATTTTTTATTGGGATTTTTGAGTGATTTTTTAGGGATTACTTGGGATTTTTTTAGGATTTTTTGGGATTTTTTGGGATTTTTTTGGAGGAATTTTTTGGGGATTTTTTGACTAATTTTGCAGGATTTTTTGGGGATTTTTTGAGGGATTATTTGGGATTTTTTGGGAATTTTTCGGGATTTTTTGAGGGATTTTTAAATGGCATTTTTGAGTGTTTTTTGAGGGATTACTTGGGATTTTTTTAGGATTTTTTTGGGGATTTTTTGGATTTTTGGGGGGTATTTTTGAGGGATATTTGGAGGAATTTTTTGAGGATTTTTTGACGAATTTTGCAGGATTTTTTGAGGATTTTTTGAGGATTTTTTGGGTGTTGTTTTAGGGATTTTTTTGGGATTTTTGGGACGACGCTTCATTAACCCTTTCCAACCCCACTCTGCCAACTTTTTAACCCTTTCCACTCCCATTCCGCCAAGTTTTAACCCTTTCCACTCCCATTTCGACAACTTTTGACAGATTTTAACTTCTCACCAATTTATTGCCTCCTCCACCTCTGCCACGCCTGTCCCAGCGCCGCCCCCACCCCGGCCAGAGCCGGACGAGCAGTAGAACACCAGCGGGTCCAGCGCCGCCTTGAGGGGAATTTTGGGAGATTTTTGGGGAATTTTTTGAGGATTTGTGGGAATTTTTGGGAGATTTTCGGGGATTTTTTAGAGCATTTTTCAGAGCATTTTTAGGGATTTTTGGGGGGATTTTTTTGGTTTGTTTTGGAGGAGATTTTAGGGGATTTTTTGGGGTTTTTTTGAGGTAGTTTTTTTGAGATTTTTGGGGGATTTTTGAGGGATTTTTGGAGGGATTAGTTGGTATTTTTATGGGATTTTTTTTGTATTTTTGATTTTTTTTAGGAGGGATTTATTGGAGATTTTTTGCGATTTTTTTGGGACAACGCTTCCTTAACCCTTTCCAACCCCATTTAACCCTTTGCACTCTCATTTCGACAACTTTCAACCAACTTCTCACCAATTTATTGCCTCCTCCACCTCTGCCACGCCTGTCCCAGCGCCGCCCCCACCCCGGCCAGCGCCTGCCGCACGGCGCCGGACGAGCAGTAGAACACCAGCGGGTCCAGCGCCGCGTTGAGGCCGCTCAGCAGCGTGGCGTAGACTCGCCAGCCGGGGCTGCGGCCCTGCCAGAACCCCACCACGTGCGACACGTTGTAGGGGGCGAAGCAAAGCCCAAAAATCACCATGGTGGCCACGGCCAGGCCGGCGGCGCGGCGGCGTTTGGCCGGAGGCAGCGCCGGCCGCGCCAGCAGCGCCCGGACCAGCCCCACGTAGCAGAAAACGGTGACGGAGAAAGGGACGAGGAAGAGGACGAAGAAGAACTCGAGGCGCAGGGGGAGGATGTAGTGGAGCTGCTCGGGGGAGAAGTCGTCGTAGCAACGGTAGGGGGGTGGGGTTGGGGGGTTTTGGGGGTGGTTTGGGGGGGGGGTTTTGGGGTGGTTTTGGGGGGTTTGGGGTGATTTGGGTCATTGGGGTTGGGTTTGGGGTCATTGGGGTCAACAGGGTTGAGTTTGGGGTCAATGGGGTCCATAGGGTTGGGTTTGGGGTCAATGGGGTTGGGTTTGGGGTCATTGGGGTCAATAGGGTTGGGTTTGGGGTCATTGGGGTCAATGGGGTTGGGTTTGAGGAGTCAATAGAGTTGGGGTTTGGGGTCAATGGGGTCAATAGGGTTGAGTTTGGGGTCAATGGGGTTGGGTTTGGGGTCATTGGGGTTGGGGGGTTTTAGGGATTTTGGGCTTGGTTTTGGGGTCAATAAGTTTGAGGGTTTGGGGGATTTGGGGGTTGGGATCAATGGGGTCAATGGGGTCATTGGGGTCAATGGGGTTGGGTTTGGGGGTCAATGGGGGTCAATGGGGTTGGGTTTGGGGTCAATGGGGTTGGGGATTTTGGGGATTTTGGGGTTGTTCTTGGGGGTTTTGGGGTTGAGGGTCATGGGGTCAATGGGGCTGGTTTGGGGGTCAATGGGATTGGTTTTGGGGGATGTGGATTTGAGGGTCATGGGGTCAATGGGGGTTGGTCTCAGGGGTCAACGAGAGCTTTAGGGCTTGGGGGATTTTAGGGGTTGGTTTTGGGGTCAATGAGTTTGAGGGTTTGGGGGATTTGGGGGTTGGGGTCAATGGGGTCATTGGGGTCAATGGGGTTGGGTTTGGGGCCAATGGAGTTGGGGATTTTGGGGATTTTGGGGTTGGTTTGGGGGATTTTGGGGTCGTTGGGGCCAATGGGGTTGAGGATTTTGGGGTCAATGGGGGTCGGGAGTTTTGGAGATTTCGGGTCGGCTTTGAGGTCGATGAGTTTGAGGGTCTGGGGGATTTTGGGGTCGGTTTTGGGGTTGGTTTTGAGGTCAATGGGGTTGGGGATTTGGGAGATTTTGGGGAATTTGGAGATTTTGGGGTTGGTTTTGGGGTCAATGGGGTCAATGGCGTTGGGGATTTTGTGGCCAACAGGGTCAACGGGGTCAACCTTGTGGCCAATGGGGGCAATGAGGGTCAACTTTGGGGTCAACGGGGTCAATGGGGGTCAACTTTGGGGTCAACGGGGTCAGCGGGGTCAAGCTTGAGGTCAACAGGGTCAACGTTGTGGCCACCAAGGTCAACCAAGTCAACCTTGTGGTCAACGGGGTCAACGTTGTGGTCAACGAGGTCAAGCTTGTGGCCAACAGGGTCAACCAAGTCAACGGGGCCAACCTTGTGGTCAACCAAGTCAACCTTGTGGCCAACGGGGTCAACGGGGTCAACCTTGAGGTCAATGGGGTCAACCTTGTGGCCAACGAGGTCAACGGGGTCAATGGGGTCAATGGGGTCAATGGGGTCAACCTTGAGGCCAACGGGGTCAACGAGGTCAACCTTGAGGTCAGCAGGGGTCAACGGGGTCAACCAAGTCAACCTTGAGGCCAACGAGGTCAACGGGGTCAATGGGGTCAACCAAGTCAACCTTTTGGCCAAGAGGGTCAGCAGGGGTCAAGCTTGAGGTCAGCGGGGTCAACCAAGTCAACCTTGAGGCCAACGGGGTCAACGGGGTCAACCTTACGGTCAACCAAGTCAACCTTGTGGTCAATGGGGTCAACAAGGTCAAGCTTGAGGTCAACGGGGTCAATGGGGTCAACCAAGTCAACCTTGTGGCCAACAGGGTCAACGGGGCCAACCTGGAGGTCAACGAGGCCAACGGGGTCAATGGTCAATGGGGTCAACCTTGTGGCCCATGGGGTCAACCTTGTGGTCAACGAGGTCAACGGGGTCAACCCGTCAATGTGGCCAACGCCGCCCCCGCCCTCCCCGCCCCCTCCCCCACCCCCTCCCCTCCCCCCTGCCGCAGCTAAACTCGGCCACGAACACCACGGAGCAGTGCCCGCCGGCCAGCAGCCAAATCACCGCCACGGCGGCCAGGCCGCGGCCGGGCCGGCGCCGGCCCTGCAGCCGCAGCGGGAACGCCACGCCCAGGTAGCGCCGGACGCTGAGGGCGGCCAGCGAGAGGCTGCTCAGGTACATGCTGCCGTAGAAGGCGAAATTGGCCACGGGGCAGAGCGCCGCCGGCAGCGGCCACGCCATGCCGGCCGCCGCCTCGGCCATCTTGAAGGGCAGCACGGCCAGCAGGAGCAGGTCGGCCGCCGTCAGGTTGAGCAGCAGCAGCTCGGCCGCGCTCAGCGGGGACGCCGCGCCCCGGCCGCGCCGCGCCTTGGCCACCAGCACGGCCAGCGTGAAGGCGTTGGCCGGCAAGCCCACGGAGAAGGTCACGATGTAGACGGCCAGGACCAGCGTGGTGGACATGGCTGGTGGCCACGCGGGACGGGGCGGTGGCCAAAGAGGTTCCCAGGTGGTCAAAGAGGTTCTCAGGTGGTCAAGGAGGAGCTTTTGGTGGCCAAAGAGGTTCCCAGGTGGCCAAAGAGGAGTTTTTGGTGGCCCAGAAGGTCGCCAGGTGGCCAAGGAGGTCCTCAGGTGGTCAAGAAGGATCTCAGAGGGTCCCCAGGTGGCCAAGGAGGAGCTTTAGGTGGCCAAGGAGGTTTTCAGGTGGCCCAGAAGGTCCCCAGGTGGCCAAGGAGGTTCCCAGGTGGTCAAGAAGGTTCTCAGGAGGTCCCCAGATGGCCCAGGAGAAGCTTTAGGTGGCCCAGAAGGACCTTAGGTGGTCAAGGAGGTCCCCAGGTGGCCAAAGAGGTTCCCAGGTGGCCAAAGAGGTCCCCAGGTGGCCAAGGAGGATCTCAGGAGGTCCTCAAGTGGTCAAGGAGGAGCTTTAGGTGGCCCAGAAGGACCTTAGGTGGTCAAGGAGGTGGTCAAGTGGTCAAGGAGGAGCTTTTGGTGGCCCAGAAGGTCTCCAGGTGGTCAAGGAGGTTTTTGGTGGCTCAGGAGGTTCTCAGGTGGCCAAGAAGGATCTCAGGAGCTTCCCAGGTGGCCAAAGAGGTTCCCAGATGGTCAAGAAGGATCTCAGAGGGTCCCCAGGTGGCCCAGAAGGTTCCCAGGTGGCCCAGGAGGAGCTTTAGGTGGCCAAGGAGGTCCCCAGGTGGCCAAGGAGGTTCTCAGGTGGCCAAAGAGGTTCCCAGATGGTCAAGAAGGATCTCAGAGGGTCCCCAGGTGGCCCAGAAGGTTCTCAGGTGGCCCAGGAGGAGCTTTAGGTGGTCAAGGAGGTTTTCAGGTGGTCAAGGAGGTCCTCAGGTGGCTCAGAAGGTTCCCAGGTGGCCAAAGAGGTCCTCAGGTGGCCAAGAAGGATCTCAGAGGGTCCCCAGGTGGCCCAGGAGGAGCTTTAGGTGCTCAAGGAGGTGGTCAAGTGGTCAAGGAAGAACTTTTGGTGGCCCAGAAGGTCCCCAGGTGGTCAAGGAGGTTTTTGGTGGCCAAAGAGGTTCCCAGGTGGTCAAAGAGGTTCCCAGATGGTCAAGAAGGATCTCAGAGGGTCCCCAGGTGGCCCAGGAGGACCTTAGGTGGTCAAGGAGGTTCTCAGGTGGCCAAAGAGGTTCCCAGGTGGCCCAGGAGGGAGCTTTTGGTGGCCCAGAAGGTTCTCAGGTGGTCAAGAAGGTTTTTGGTGGCCAAGGAGGTTTTCAGGTGGCCAAAGAGGTTCCCAGGTGGTCAAGAAGGATCTCAGGAGGTCCTCAGGTGGCCCAGGAGGAGCTTTAGGTGGCCCAGAAGGACCTGAGGTGGCCCAGGTGACCAAGGAGGTTTTCAGGTGGTCAAAGAGGATCTTTAGGTTGCCCAGAAGGTTCTCAGGTGGCCCAGGAGGAGTTTTTGGTGGCCCAGGTGGAGTTTTGGTGGCCCAGGTGTTCCCCAGGTGGAGTTTTGGTGGCCCAGGACGAGTTTTGGTGGCCCAGATGTTCCCCAGATGCAGTTTTGATGGCCCAGGTGGAATTTTGGTGGCCCAGGACGAATTTTTGGTGGCCCAGGATCACTTTTGGTGGCCCAGGTGGAATTTTGGTGGCCCAGGATCAGTTTTGGTGGCCCAGGATCAGTTTTGGTGGCCCAGGTGGAATTTTGGTGGCCCAGGAGGAGTTTTTGGTGGCCCAGGAGGAGTTTTTGGTGGCCCAGGTGGAGTTTTTGGTGGCCCAGGTTCAGTTTTGGTGGCCCAGGATCAGTTTTGGTGGCCCAGGAGGAGTTTTTGGTGGCCCAGGACGAGTTTTGGTGGCCCAGGTGGAGTTTGGGGTGGCCCAGGTTCAGTTTTGGTGGCCCAGGATCAGTTTTGGTGGCCCAGGAGGAGTTTTGGTGGCCCAGGTGGAATTTTGGTGGCCCGGGAGGATCCTGGGTGGCCCAAAAAAAGCCCAAAGGTTCCCAGGTGGCCCCAAATTTCCCCAAAATGCCCCAAAAATTCCCAAATTTCTCCAAAATGTCCCCAAAAACTCTCAAATTGTCCCAAAATGTCCCCAAAAAAATCCAAATTTGTCCCCAAACCCCCCAAAATGTCCCCAAAAATTCTCAAATTGTCCCAAAATTTCCCCAAAATGTCCCCAAATTTCCCAAAATTGCCCCAAAATGTCCCAAAATGCCCCAAAATGTCCCCAAATGTCCCAAAATTCCCAAAAATTGTCCCCAAATGTCCCCCAATCACCCAAAATGTCCCAAAATTCCCAAAAATTGTCCCCAAAATATCCCCCAATCACCCAAAATGTCCCAAAATTCCCAAAAATTTTCCCCCAATGTCCCCCAATCACCCAAAATGTCCCAAAATTCCCAAAAATTGTCCCCAAACCCCCCAAAATGTCCCCAAAAATTCTCAAATCGTCCCAAAATTTCCCCAAAATTTCCCAAAAATTGTCCCCAAATGTCCCCAAATGTCCCAAAATCCCCAAAAATGTCCCCAGAAATTCTCAAACCCCCCCAAAATGTCCCCAAATTTCCCAAAATTGCCCCAAAATGTCCCAAAATTCCCAAAAATTGTCCCCAAATCGTCCCAAAATGTCCCCAAAAATTCCCAAAATTGCCCCAAAATCCCCCCAAATTCTCAAATTGTCCCAAAATTTCCAAATATTGTCCCCAAAATGTCCCAAAATATCCCCAAATATTCCCAAATCCCCCCAAAATTTCCCAAAATTTCCCCGAAAATTCTCAAACTGTCCCAAAATTTCCCTAAAAATTCCCAAAATTGCCCCCAAAATGTCCCCAGATGTCCCAAAAATTTCCCCAAAATTGTCCCAAATTCCCCCAAAATGTCCCAAAATTGTCCCAAAATTCCCGAAAATTGTCCCCAAACCCCCCAAAATTTTCCCAAATTTCTCAAATCGTCCCAAAATTTCCCCAAAATTTCCCGAAATTGCCCCAAAATGTCCCAAAATTCCCCAAAATGTCCCCAAATGCTCCAAAATGTCCCCAAATGTCCCAAAATTCCCAAAAATTGTCCCCAAACCCCCCAAAATGTCCCCAAAAATTCTCAAATCCCCCCAAAATGTCCCAAAATTGTCCAAAAATTGTCCCCAAATGCCCCGAAAATTTCCCCAAAATGTCTCAAAATGTCCCAAAAATTCTCAAATCGTCCCAAAATTTCCCTAAAATTCCCCAAAATTTCCCCAAAATGTTCCCAAAAATTCTCAAGTTGTCCCAAAACGTCCCAAAATTTTCCTCAAAATTATCAAAATGTCCCCAAACCCCCCAAAATATCCCCAAAATTCTCAAAATTTCCCAAATTGTCCCAAAATTTCCCCCAAAATCCTCAAATCCTCCCAAAATTTCCCCAAAAATTCCCAAAATTGCCCCAAAATCCCCCAAAATTTCCCCAAAAATTCTCAAATTGTCCGAAAATTTCCAAAAATTGTCCCCAAATCTCCCCAAAAATTCTCTAATTGTCCCAAAATTTCCCCAAATATTCCCAAATCCCCCCAAAATTTCCCAAAATGTCCCAAAAATTCTCAAACTGTCCCAAAATTTCCCTAAAAATTCCCAAAATTGCCCCCAAAATTCCCAAAATTGTCCCAAATCACCCCAAAATTTCTCAAAATTCCCAAAAATTGCCCCAAATCTCCCCAAAATTCCCCCAAAATGTCCCCAATGGTCCCAAAATTTCCCCAAAAATTCTCAAATCGTCCCAAAATTTCCCAAAAATTTCCCAAAAATTCACCAAATCCCCCCAAAATCCCCAAAAATTGTCCCCAAATCGTCCCAAAATGTCCCCAAAAATTCTCAAATCTCCCCAAAATTCTCAAAATTTCCCAAATTCTCCCAAAATTTCCCAAAAATCCTCAAATCCTCCCAAAATTTCCCAAAAATTCCCCAAATTGCTCCCAAAAGTCTCCCCAAAATTTCCCCAAAAGGGATTCTCCAAATTTTTCCGAGAAATTTCAAAAATTGTCCCCAAATCTCCCAAAAATTCTCTAATTGTCCCAAAATTTCCCCAAATATTCCCAAATCGCCCCAAAAATTTCCCAAAATTCAAAATTGTCCCTCAAATCCCCCAAAATTCCCCCGAATCGCCCCCGCCCCTCCCCCACACCTACCTGCACCTCTCGAATTCTTCTCTCCCCTCCCCCCCCCCCAAAAAAAAAAAATTCCCAAAAATTTCCAACCGGGTGGGGGAGGGGAATTTTGGGGTGGGGGAGGGGCGGGTTGTCCCCTCCCAAAAAAATTCCCCAAAAAAATCCCCAAAAAATTCCCCCCACGAAGCGGCTCCGGAGGGTGGGGGAGGGGCGGGGACGCGGCTCTGGAGGAAGTTTCGGCGTTTCCTGAACCGCGCCCCTCCCCCACCCTCCCCCCCGCGCCCCCCCCCCACCTCGGGCGGCTCGCCCCTCCCCCACCCCCCCCAAAATTTGGGATAAAGGGGGTGGGGGAGGGGCAGAATTAGGAGAGGGGGAATTTCTCACGCCCCTCCCCCACCCTGACCTGAAAATTTTGGGGTTTTTTTTATTTTTTGGAGGGGTGGGGGAGGGGCAAAAATCAATGAGGGGGGGATTTCCTGCGCCCCTCCCCCACCCTCCAAAAAAAACCCCAAAAAAATTTGGGATTAAGGGGGTGGGGGAGGGGGAGAATTAGGAGAGGGGGATTTTCCCACGCCCCTCCCCCACCCTGACCCGTAATTTTTGTGGGTTTTTTTTATTTTTGGGGGTGGGGGAGGGGCAGAAATTAATGAGGGGGGGATTTCCCACGCCCCTCCCCCACCCTCCCAAAAAAAATTCCCCCAAAAAAATTTGGGATGAAGAGTGGGGGAGGGGCAGAATGAAAAGGGGGATTTCTCACGCCCCTCCCCCACCCTTAATCAGGAAATTTTGGGGAATTTTTCTTTTTTTTAGGGGGTGGGGGAGGAGCAGAAATCGATGAGGGGGAGGAATTTCCCGCGCCCCTCCCCCACCCTTCCAAAAGAAAAATCCCCCAAAAATTTGGGATGAAGGGTGGGGGAGGGGCGTGGGAAAATTCCCTCTCCTAATTCTGCCCCTCCCCCACCCTTAATCGGGAAATTTTGGGGTTTTTTTTTATTTTTGGGGGGTGGGGGAGGGGCAAAAATTAATGGGGGGGTGATTTCCCGCGCCCCTCCCCCACCCTCCCCCCCCCCAAAAAATCCCACCAAAAAATTTGGGGTAAGGGGGTGGGGGAGGGGCAGAATAAAAAGGGGAATTTCCCGCGCCCCTCCCCCCACCTCGACCTGAAATTTTTGGGATTATTTTTTATTTTTGAGAGGTGGGGGAGGGGCAGAAATCGATGAGGGGGGGGATTTCCCGCGCCCCTCCCCCACCCTCCCAAAAAAAAATCCCAAAAAATTTGGGATGGAGGGAGGGGGCGGGGCAGAATAAAAAGGGGAATTTCCCACGCCCCTCCCCCACCCTTAATCAGGAAATTTTGGGAAATTTTTCTTTTTTTGGAGTGTGGGGGAGGGGCAGAAATCGATGAGGGGGGGGATTTCCCGCGCCCCTCCCCCACCCTTCCAAAAGAAAAATCCCCCAAAAAATTTGGGATAAAGGGGGTGGGGGAGGGGGAGAATAAAAAGGGGAATTTCCCACGCCCCTCCCCCACCCTTAATCAGGAAATTTTGGGGAATTTTTCCTTTTTTGGAGGGGTGGGGGAGGGGCAGAAATTAATGAGGGGGGATTTCCCACGCCCCTCCCCCACCCTCCCAAAAAAAATTCCCCCCAAAAAATTTGGGATAAAGGGGGTGGGGGAGGGGCAGAATGAAAAGGGGGATTTCCCACGCCCCTCCCCCCACCCTGACCGGAAATTTTTGGTTTTTTTTTTGAGTGGGAAGGGCAAAAATCAATGTGGGGGGATTTCCCGCCCCTCCCCACCCTGACCTGAAATTTTGGGGATTTTTTGGGGGGGGAATTGTGGAAGGGGCGAGGGTGGGGGAGGGGTCAGAGAAAGTTTTTTTTTATTTTATTTTTTTTTCCCCGATTTTCCCCATTTTTCCCCCCCGCATGACGTCACGCCCGCCCAGCCAATCAGAAGACGCGAAGGAGGCGGAGCCGGGCGCGCTCTCCGCTGCGATTGGCTCTCACTGCGGGCCGGGGGGCGTGGCCTCGGCCGGCCCCGCCCCCTGCGCGGGCAGCGCGGTCTGGTAAATCACCACGGGCTGGGGGAGGGGCGGGGGGCGTGGTCAGCCCGGGCCACGCCCCCAAACCCCGCCCCCAATGCCCATATAAGGCAGCGCTGGCTAAACCACGCCCCCTCCTCCTGTCACTCACCGCTGGCCCCGCCCTCGGCCGCGCCCGATTGGCCGCCACGCAGCCAATCACAGCCAGCACCGCCCCCGCCAGCGATGACGTCACCTGCAGCACGTGCGTGCCCAGCAGCACCCCCTGGTGGCGGGAAAAGCGGGTTTAAAAGGGCGGGAAATGACGTCATAACGGAGCCGAAATGCGACCCAAAATTTGATCCGGAGCGGACCCGGAATTGATCCCAAATTGACCAAAAATTAATTTGAGAATGACCGAAAATTGACCCGAAATTGACCCAAAATTGATTCAAAATTGACCCAAAGATGACTCGGAACTGACCCCGAGTGACCCCGAGTGACCCCGAGTGACCCCGAGTGACCCCGAGTGACCCCGAGTGACCAATAACTGATCCTGAGTGACCCTGAGTGACCAATAACTGATCCTGAGTGACCCTGAGTGACCCCGGTGACCAATAACTGACCCATTACTCACCCCAGAGTGACCAATAACTGACCCCGAGTAACCCTGAGTGACCAATAACTGACCCATAACTGACCCCCGAGTGACCAATAACTGACCCCGAGTGACCCATAACTGACCCAGAGTGACCCCAGAGTGACCAATAACTGACCAATAACTGACCAATAACTGTCCCTGAGTGATCCTGAGTGACCCTGAGTGACCAATAACTGACCCAGAGTGACCCTGAGTGACCAATAACTGACCCTGAGTGACCAATAACTGACCCTGAGTGACCAATAACTGACCCATAACTGACCTTGAGTGACCAATAACTGACCCCGAGTGACCCCGAGTGACCAATAACTGACCCTGAGTGACCAATAACTGACCAATAACTGACCAATAAATAACCCCGAGTGACCCTGAGTGACCCTGAGTGACCAATAACTGACCCCGAGTGACCCTGGAGTGATCCTTAGTGACCAATAACTGACCCTGAGTGACCAATAACTGACCCATAACTGACCCATAACTGACCCCGAGTGACCAATAACTGACCAATAACTGACCCCGAGTGACCGAGTGACCCCCGAGTGACCAATAACTGACCCTGAGTGACCCTGAGTGATCCTTAGTGACCAATAACTGACCCTGAGTGACCAATAACTGACCAATAACTGACCCCGAGTGACCCTGAGTGACCAATATCTGACCCCAGAGTGACCAATAACTGACCCCGAGTGACCCATAACTGACCCAGAGTGACCCCAGAGTGACCAATAACTGACCAATAACTGACCCCGAGTGACCCTGAGTGACCAATAACTGACCCAGAGTGACCAATAACTGACCCTGAGTGACCAATAACTGACCCCTGAGTTACCCCGAGTGACCAATAACTGACCCTAGAGTGACCAATAACTGACCCCAGAGTGACCAATAACTGACCCTGAGTGACCAATAACTGACCCCGAGTTACGAGTGACCAATAACTGACCAATAACTGACCCAGAGTGACCCTGAGTGACCAATAACTGACCCAGAGTGACCCTGAGTGACCAATAACTGAACAATAACTGACCCCGAGTGACCCCGAGTGACCAATAACTGACCCTGAGTGACCAATAACTGACCAATAACTGACCCATAACTGACCCCGAGTGACCAATAACTGACCAATAACTGACCAATAACTGACCCTGAGTGACCCTGGTGACCAATATCTGACCCCGAGTGACCCTGGTGACCAATAACTGAACAATAACTGACCCCTGAGTGACCAATAACTGACCCTGAGTGACCCTGAGTGACCCTGAGTGACCCTGAGTGACCAATAACTGACCCTGAGTGACCCTGAGTGACCAATAACTGACCCAGAGTGACCCTGGTGACCAATAACTGACCCAGAGTGACCCCAGAGTGACCAATAACTGACCCAGAGTGACCTCGAGTGACCAATAACTGACCCAGAGTGACCGCAGTGACCAATAACTGACCGCAGTGACCCCAAGTGACCGCAGTGACCCCGAGTGACCCCTAGTGACCCCGAGTGACCCCTGAGTGACCTCTGACCTGCGCCTCCGGCCCCAGCTCGTGGCACCAGGGGCAGCTGTGGGGGAGGAGCAGGAGCTGCAGCCCCAGCGCCAGGAAGGACACGACGGACGCCACGATGGCCAGAGCCAGCGCCGCGCGGGCCTGAGTGACCAGAGTGACCACTGAGTGACCACTGAGTGACCACTGAGTGACCGCTGACCACTGAGTGATCAGTGAGTGACCGCTGAGTGACCAGAGTGACCACTGAGTGACCACCCAGTCACTGAGGGCGCTACGGGCTCCCGATGGCCAGAGCCAGCGCCGCGCGGGCCTGAGTGACCAGAGTGACCACTGAGTGACCACTGAGTGATCAGTGAGTGACCGCTGACCACTGAGTGACCACTGAGTGACCAGTGACTGATCAGTGACCACCGAGTCACTGAGGACACTGACGGGCCTTACGATGGCCAGGGCAGCCAGGGCCTGAGTGACCAGAGTGACCAGTGAGTGACCAGTGACCAGTGAGTGACCAGTGAGTGACCGCTGAGTGATCAGTGACCACTGAGTGACCAGTGAGTGACCACTGAGTGACCACTGAGTGACCACTGAGTGACCGCTGAGTGACCAGTGACCACTGAGTGACCAGTGAGTGACCACTGACCACTGAGTGACCACTGAGTGACCACTGAGTGACCGCTGACCACTGAGTGACCACCGAGTGACCACCGAGTCACTGAGGACACGACGGACGCCCACGATGGCCAGAGCCAGGGCAGCGCTGGGCCCTGAGTGACCAGAGAGTGACCACTGGTGACCACTGACCACTGAGTGACCAGAGTGACCACTGAGTGACCAGTGACCAGTGAGTGACCACTGAGTGACCACTGAGTGACCAGAGTGACCACTGAGTGACCAGTGAGTGACCAGTGACCACCGAGTGACCACTGAATGACCACTGAGTGACCACTGACCACTGAGTGACAACTGAGTGACCACTGAGTGACCGCTGAGTGACCAGTGACTGATCAGTGACCGCTGAGTGACCGCTGAGTGACCACCGAGTCACTGAGGACACGACGGGGCGCCCACGATGGCCAGAGCCAGCCGCGGGCCTGAGTGACCAGAGTGACCAGTGAGTGACCACTGAGTGACCAGTGAGTGACCACTGACCAGTGAGTGACCAGTGAGTGACCAGTGACTGATCAGTGACCACTGAGTGACCACTGAGTGACCAGTGAGTGACCACTGACCAGAGAGTGACCACTGAGTGACCAGTGACCACTGGTGACCGCTGAGTGACCGCTGAGTGACCACCCGAGTCACTGAGGACTTGACAGACGCCCACGATGGCCAGAGCCAGAGCAGCCGGGCCTGAGTGACCAGAGTGACCACTGGTGACCACTGGTGACCACTGAGTGACCAGAGTGACCACTGAGTGACCACTGAGTGACCACTGAGTGACCACTGAGTGACCACTGACCAGTGAGTGACCAGTGAGTGACCAGCAGTGACCACTGATCACTGAGAGACCACTGAGTGACCGCTGACCAGTGACCAGCCAGTGACCCTTGAGTGACCCTGAGTGACCCCTGTGTGACCCCTGAGTGACCCCGAGTGACCCTGAGTGACCCTGAGTGACCCCTGAGTGACCCCTGAGTGACCCCTGAGTGACCCGGAGTGACCCCGAGTGACCAGAGTGACCCCTGTGTAACCCCGAGTGACCCCTGAGTGACCAGAGTGACCCTGAGTGACCAGTGAGTGACCCTGAGTGACCCCGAGTGACCCCCCAGGTGTCCCCGTGTCCCCTGAGTGACCCTGAGTGACCAGAGTGACCCTGAGTGACCCCTGAGTGACCCCGAGTGACCCCTGAGTGACCCCGAGTGACCCCGAGTGACCCCGAGTGACCCCTGAGTGAACAACAGTGACCCCTGAGTGACCCTGAGTGACCCTGAGTGACCCTGGTGACCCTGAGTGACCCCCGAGTGACCCCTGAGTGACCCCTCGTGACCCCTGAGTGACCCGGAGTGACCCTGAGTGACCCCGAGTGACCCCTGAGTGACCCCGAGTGACCCCGAGTGACCCCGTGTCCCTCACTCACCCTCCCGGCCGAGGGACCTTTGGCCATCGCCACCAGCACCGCTCCGGCCACCAGCAGCTGTAGAGTGACCAGTGAGTGACCGGTGAGTGACCAGTGAGTGACCAGTGAGTGACCCTGAGTGACCCCTGAGTGACCAGTGAGTGACCAGTGAGTGACCAGTGAGTGACCGGTGAGTGACCAGTGAGTGACCCTGAGTGACCAGTGAGTGACCAGTGAGTGACCCCTGAGTGACCAGTGAGTGACCAGTGAGTGACCAGTGAGTGACCCTGAGTGACCAGTGAGTGACCAGTGAGTGACCCCTGAGTGACCAGTGAGTGACCAGTGAGTGACCAGTGAGTGACCCTGAGTGACCAGTGAGTGACCAGTGAGTGACCCCTGAGTGACCAGTGAGTGACCAGTGAGTGACCAGTGAGTGACCCTGAGTGACCAGTGAGTGACCAGTGAGTGACCCTGAGTGACCCTGAGTGACCAGTGAGTGACCTTCCCTCCCAGTCCCTCCCAGTTTAATCCCAGTCCATCCCAGTCCTTCCCAATCCCCTCCCAGTCTCTCCCATTCCCTCCCAGTGGCTCCCAGTCACTCCCAGTCCCTCCCAGTTCCATCCCAGTTTAATCCTAGTACATCCCAGTTTAATCCCAGTCCCTCCCAGTTGCTCCCAGTCCCTCCCAGTTTAATCCCAGTCCCTCCCAGTCCATCCCAGTCCCCCCAATGCAGCTCCCAGTCCCTCCCAGTCCCTCCCAGTTTAATCCCAGTCTCTCCCAGTCCCTCCCAGTCCCTCCCATTCCCTCCCAGTCCCTCCCAGTTCCCTCCCAGTCCATCCCAGTCCCTCCCATTCCCCTCCCATTCCCCTCCCAGTCCCTCCCAGTCCCTCCCAGTCCCTCCCAGTCCCTCCCAGTGGCTCCCATTCCCTCCCAATCCCCTCCCATTCCCCTCCCAGTCCCTCCCAGTCTCTCCCAGTCCCTCCCAGTTTAATCCCAGTTTAATCCCAGTCCCTCCCAGTCCCTCCCAGTCCCTCCCAGTCGCTCCCAGTCCCTCCCAGTCCCTCCCAGTCCATCCCAATCCCCTCCCAGTCCATCCCAATCCCCTCCCATTCCCCTCCCATTCCCCTCCCAGTCGCTCCCAGTCCCTCCCAGTCGCTCCCAGTCTCACCGCCGCCCCCGCCCCCAGCGCCCCCAGCTGCGCCCCCAGCGGGTCCCCGAGCGCGGCGAGCAGCGCCCCCGAGGCCGACCTGGAGCGCCCCGAGCAGCAACTGCTGCCTGGGGGAGGGGCAGGGCAGGTGAGGCAGGGCAGAGGGCAGGGCCGCCCTCCCCACCCACCCAAAAAGAGAAAAAACACAAAAAAAACCCCCAAAAAACAAAAAAGAGGGAGGGCACGCCCCTCCCCCACCCACCCAAAAAAAGAGAGAGGAAAAAACAAAAAACAAAAACAAACAAAAAAAAAAAGAGGCGGGGCCTCCCCTCCCCACCCACCCCAAAAGAAGAGAAAAAAGCAAAAACAAAAAAAGGCAGGGCCGCCCCTCCCCACCCACCCCCAAAGGAGAAAAAACAAAAGAAACCCCAAAAATAAAAAGGCAGACGGCCCTCCCCACCCACCCAAAAGGGGAAAAAAACCAAAAGACCAAAAGAAAAACCAAAAGCCGGGGACCCGCCCCTCCCCCACCCACCCAAAAAGGAGAAAAAAACCAAAAACCAAAAAGCCAAAAAGGGAGGCCAGGGACCGCCCCTCCCCCACACCCCAAAAGGAGAAAAAAGCCAAAAACAAAAAAAGGGAGGCAGGACGCCCCTCCCCACCCAAAAAGGGCCCGGTTTGGCCCTCCCCCACCCAAAAAAAGGGAAGTTGGGCGCCCTCCCCCACCCAAAAAGGCCCGGGTTGGCCCCTCCCCCACCCCCAAAGTGGCGCCAAACCCGCCCTCCCCACCCTAAGGGCCCGGGTGGCCCTCCCCCTCGCCAAAGAGGAGATTGGGCCGCCCTCCCCCACCCCAAAAATGGGCTGAGCCCGCCCCTCCCCCACCCCCAGAAAAGGCCAAGAGTTTGGCCCCTCCCCACCCACAAAATGGGCTGGGCCCGCCCCTCCCCCCACCTAAAAAAGACCCAAATTTGGCCCCTCCCCACCCCCAAAATGGCCCAGCCCGCCCCTCCCCACCTTAAAAGACCCAAACCCGCCCCTCCCCCACCCCAAAGGGCCGTTGCCCTCCCCACCCCCGAAAGGCCAAAGGGTGGCCCCTCCCCACCCAGAAGGAGAGAATTCGCCCTCCCCCACCCTAAAAAGACCCACATTTGGCCCTCCCCACCCCCCAAAATGGGCTACATTTGGCCTCCCCAAAGAGTCAAATCCGGCCCTCCCCACCCAAAACGCCCCCAAAAGTGACCCAAACCCGCCCTCCCCCACCCCCAAAATGGCCAAGCCCGCCCCTCCCCACCCCCAAAATGGCGCCAAACCCGCCCCTCCCCCACCCCCAAATGGATCGCGGCCCCTCCCCCACCCCGGAAGGGCAAGTCCGGCCCCTCCCCACCCCAACCCCCCGAACTAAAGCGGATTTCATCCCAGTAACCCCGAACCAGTACAGACCAGTACAGACCAGTACAGACCAGTACAGACCAGTACAGACCAGTATAAACCAGTATAAACCAGTACAGACCAGTACAGACCAGTACAAACCAGTAACAACCAGTAACAACCAGTACAAACCAGTAACCCGGAACCTTAAGCCCAGTACAAACCAGTACAAACCAGTAAAAGCCAGTACAAACCGAGTACAGACCAGTAACAACCAGTACAAACCAGTAACCCCGAACCAGTACAGGGCCAGTACAAACCAGTATAAACCAGTACAGACCAGTATAAACCAGTACAAACCAGTAACAAACCCAGTACAGACCAGTACAAACCAGGTACAAACCAGTATAAAGCCAGTACAGACCAGTAAAAAGCCAGTAAAAACCAGTAACAACCAGTACAAACCAGTAACAACCGAGTACAAACCAGTAACCCCGAACCAGTACAAACCAGTACAAACCAGTACAAACCAGTAACAACCAGTACAAACCAGTAACCCGGAACCCTAAACCAGTACAAACCAGTACAAACCAGTACAAACCAGTAACAACCAGTACAAACCAGTACAAACCAGTAACAACCAGTGCAAACCAGTACAAACCAGTCCAAACCAGTATAAACCAGTACAGACCAGTACAGACCAGTACAAACCAGTAACAACCAGTACAAACCAGTAACCCGGAACCCTAAACCAGTACAAACCAGGACAAACCAGTAACCCCAAACCAGTATAACCAGTACAAACCAGTACAAACCAGTAACAACCAGTAACAACCAGTACAAACCAGTAACAACCAGTATAAACCAGTAACCCGTAACCCCAAACCAGTACAAACCAGTAACAACCAGTACAAACCAGTAGCAACCAGTACAAACCAGTAACCCGGAACCCTAAACCAGTACAAACCAGTACAAACCAGTAAAAACCAGTACAAACCAGTACAAACCAGTACAAACCAGTAACCCCAAATCCTCCTTTTTACCCCTCCCAGTCCCTCCCAGTATAAACCAGTAACTCCAAATCTCCTTTTTATCCTTCCCAGTAACCCCAGAACCCAAACCAGTACAAACCAGTAACCTCAAAACCCCTCCCAGTTCCCTCCCAGTCCCTCCCAGTATAAACCAGTAACCCCAAAATCCCCTCCCAGTCCCTCCAGTACAAACCAGTAACCCCAAACCCCCTTTCCACCCCTCCCAGTCCCTCCCAGTATAAACCAGTAACCCCAAACCCCTCCCAGTAACCCCCAGAACCCAAACCAGTACAAACCAGTAACCCCAAAACCCCTCCCAGTTCCCTCCCAGTCCTTCCCAGTATAAACCAGTAACCCTAAAATCCCTCCCAGTCCCTCCCAGTACAAACCAGTAACCCCAAACCCCAAACCAGTACAAACCAGTAACCCCAAACCCCCCTTTCCACCCCTCCCAGTCCCTCCCAGTATAAACCAGTAACCCCAAATCTCCTTTTTATCCTTCCCAGTAACCCCAGAATTCAAACCAGTACAAACCAGTAACCTCAAAACCCTTCCCAGTTCCCTCCCAGTAAAAACCAGTATAAACCAGTAACCCCAAAATCCCAAACCAGTACAAACCAGTAACCCCAAACCCCCCGTTCCACAGCTCCCAGTCCCACCCAGTACAAACCAGTAACCCCAAATCCCCTCCCAGTCCCTCCCAGTATAAACCAGTAACCCCAAACCCCCTTTCCGCCCCTCCCAGTCCCTCCCAGTACAAACCAGTAATCCCAAACCCCTCCCAGTTCCCTCCCAGTCCCTCCCAGTACAAACCAGTAACCCCAAAACCCTTCCCAGTCCCTCCCAGTACAAACCAGTAACCCCAAAATCCCTCCCAGTCCCTCCCCAGTACAAACCAGTAACCCCAAACCCCCTCCCAGTAACCCCAGAACCCAAACCAGTACAAACCAGTAACCCCAAACCCCCCTTTTACCGGCTCCCAGTCCCTCCCAGTATAAACCAGTTACTCCAAATCTGCTTTTTATCCTCCCCAGTACAAACCAGTAACCCCCAGAACCCAAACCAGTACAAACCAGTAACCCCAAACCCTCCTTTCCACCCCTCCCAGTCCCTCCCAGTACAAACCAGTAACCCCAAACCCCCCCTTTTGCGGCTCCCAGTCCCTCCCAGTACAAACCAGTAACCCCCAGAACCCAAACCAGTATAAACCAGTAACCCCCAAACCCCTCCCAGTTCCCTCCCAGTCCCTCCCAGTACAAACCAGTAACCCCCAAACTCCAAACCAGTATAAACCAGTAACCCCCAAAATCCCCTCCCAGTAACCCCAAACTCCAAACCAGTACAAACCAGTAACCTCAAATCCCTCCCAGTCCCTCCCCAGTACAAACCAGTAACCCCAAACCCCCCTTTCCACCCCTCCCAGTCCCTCCCAGTATAAACCAGTAATCCCAAATCTCCTTTTTATCCTTTCCAGTAACCCCCAGAACTCAAACCAGTACAAACCAGTAGCCCCAAACCCCCTCCCAGTAACCCCAAACTCCAAACCAGTACAAACCAGTAACCTCAAATCCCCTCCCAGTCCCTCCCAGTACAAACCAGTAACCCCAAACCCCCCTTTCCACCCCTCCCAGTCCCTCCCAGTATAAACCAGTAACCCCAAATCTCCTTTTTATCCTTCCCAGTAACCCCAGAACTCAAACCAGTATAAACCAGTAACCCCAAACTCCCTCCCAGTAACCCCAAACCCCAAACCAGTACAAACCAGTAACCCCAAAACCCTTCCCAGTCCCTCCCAGTATAAACCAGTAACACCAAACCCCTCCCAGTTCCCTCCCAGTCCCTCCCAGTACAAACCAGTAACCCCAAAATCCCCTCCCAGTCCCTCCCAGTACAAACCAGTAACCCCAGAACCCAAACCAGTACAAACCAGTAACCCCAAACCCCCCTTTCCGCCCCTCCCAGTCCCTCCCAGTACAAACCAGTTTGCCCAGTACGCACCCCCAGCGCCAGGGGCTCCCCCCAGAGCCCCTCCCCCGCTTTGGGGCCGGGGGGGGGAGGGGCCGCGGCCGCCCCTCCCCCCCCCGCGGGCAGCACGCGCGTCAGCAGCAGCAGCTCGGCCATGGCCCAGTACGGACCAGTATAAACCAGTATAAACCAGTACGGCTCGGGATGGACCAGTACGGACCAGTATAAACCAGTACAAACCAGTACGGCTCGGGATGGACCAGTACGGACCAGTATAAACCAGTACAAACCAGTACGGCTCGGGATGGACCAGTACGGACCAGTATAAACCAGTACAAACCAGTACGGCTCGGGATGGACCAGTACGGACCAGCTGCCGCCCGGTTTAATCCCAGTTTGTCCCAGTCCCCTCCCAGTTTAATCCCAGTTCCCTCCCAGTCCATCCCAGTCCCTCCCAGTTTAATCCCAGTTTGTCCCAATCTCCTCCCAATCCCTCCCAGTTACCTCCCAGTTTGTCCCAGTCTCTCCCAGTTCGTCCCAGTCTCCTCCCAGTCCCTCCCAGTTACCTCCCAGTTCATCCCAGTCCCTCCCAGTTTGTCCCAGTCCCTCCCAGTTTGTCCCAGTCCCTCCCAGTTTAATCCCAGTTTGTCCCAGTCCCTCCCAGTTCAATCCCAGTTCCCTCCCAGTTTGTCCCAGTCTCCTCCCAGTCCCTCCCAGTTACCTCCCAGTTCATCCCAGTCCCTCCCAGTTTTAATCCCAGTCCCTCCCAGTTCATCCCAGTCCCTCCCAGTTTGTCCCAGTCCCTCCCAGTTTGTCCCAGTTCCCTCCCAGTTCAATCCGAGTCCCTTCCAGTTTGTCCCAGTCCCTCCCAGTTTCTCCCAGTTCCCTCTCAATTCAATCCCAGTTCCCTCCCAGTTTGTCCCAGTTCCCTCCCAGTTTGTCCCAGTCCCTCCCAGTTTGTCCCAGTTCCCTCCCAGTTCATCCCAGTCCTTCCCAGTTTAATCCCAGTCCCTCCCAGTTTGTCCCAGTCCCTCCCAGTTTGTCCCACTTCCCTCCCAGTTCTCCCCTAATCCCCTCCCAGTTTGTCCCAGTCCCCTCCCAGTTTAATCCCAGTTTGTCCCAATCTCCTCCCAGTTTGTCCCAGTCCCTCCCAGTCCCTCCCAGTTCCCTCCCAGTCCCTCCCAGTTCCCTCCCAGTTCGTCCCAGTCCCTCCCAGTTTGTCCCAGTCCCTCCCAGTCCATCCCAGTTAACTCCAGTCCCTCCCAGTTCTCCCCCAATCCCCTCCCAGTTCCCTCCCAGTCCCTCCCAGTTCGTCCCAGTTTAATCTCCGTCCCTCCCATTAACCCCAACTCCCAAACCAGTAAGAACCAGTAATTTCCCAGTTCCCCCCAGTCCATCCCAGTTTGTCCCAGTTCAGTTCAGTCCCTCCCAGTTTGTCCCAGTCCCTCCCAGTTTGATCCCAGTTCTGAATTTTGGGATTGAAAAATTTTCCGATTTTGGGGCTAAAAATCCAAAATTTGGGACAAAAAAATTCTCAAATTTTGGCTTAAAAAAAATAAAAAAAAATTAAAAAAAAAATTAAAAAAAAATTTTAAAAAATTTAAAAAAAATTAAAAAAAATTAAAAAAAAATTTTAAAAAAAATTTGGGGCAAAAAAATCCCAAATTGGGGTTTGAAAAAAATCCAAAATTTGGGACAAAAAATTCTCAAATTTTGGATTTAAAAAAAAAAAAAAAAAAAATTAAAAAAAAAAAATATTTTAAAAAATTTTTAAAAAATTTAAAAAAATTTAAAAAAAAATTTAAAAAAATTTTGGGGCAAAAAAATCCCAAATTGGGGTTTGAAAAAAATCCAAATTTTGGGGCAAAAAATGGGAATTTTGGGGCTAAAAAATTTCGATTTTGGGTTAAAAAATTCCAAATTTTGGGACTAAAAATTCACAAATTTTGGGGCTAAAAATCCAAAATTTGGTGTTAAAATTTCTGTAATTTTGGGTTTAAAAAATCCAAATTTTAGCGTTAAAAATCTCAATTTTGGGGCTAAAAATCTGAATTTTGGGGCTAAAATTTTCCAAATTTTGAGGCTAAAAATCTGAATTTTGGAGCTAAAAAAATTTTTGATTTTGGGTTAAAAAATCCCAATTTTGGGACTAAAAATCCCAATTTTGGGGCTAAAATTTTCCAAATTTTGGGTTTAAAAATCTCAATTTTGGGACTAAAAAAATTGCAATTTTGGGGGCTAAAAATCCAAAATTTGATGCAAAAATTTCTGTAATTTTGGGACTAAAAAAATCCAAATTTTGGGGCAAAAAATGTGAATTTTGGGGCTAAAAAAGTTTTTGATTTTGGGTTAAAAAATCCCAATTTTGGGACTAAAAATTCGCAAATTTTGGGGCTAAAAATCTCAATTTTTGCTTTAAAAAATCCTTTTAAAATTTTTTAATTTTTATTTTTATTTTTATTTTTATTTTTATTTTTATTTTTATTTTTATTTTTAATTTTATTTTTATTTTAATTTTTATTTTTATTTTTATTTATTTTTATTTTTATTTTTATTTTTTTATTTTAATTTTAATTTTTATTTTTTTAATTTTTAATTTATTTTTATTTTTATTTTTATTTTTATTTTTATTTTCACAAAACCACGACACAAATTTTTGGGGTTAAAAATCTTTATTTTGGTCAAAATCGGCGATTTGGGGAGAAAATTGAATTTTTGGGGATTTTCGGGGATTAAAAATTAAAAATTTTTTGGGTTAAAAATCCAAATTTTGGGTCCAAAATTGAATTTTTTTCGGGTTTTTTTAGGTAAAAATTTGACATTTTTGGGTAAAATTTGGGTCTAAAAATCGCGATTTTGGTAAAAAATTCGAAGTTTTGGGTTTTAAAATCAAGATTTTTGCAAAAAAAAAAAATCCGAATATTTTGGGTTAAAAATCCCAAATTTTGGGTAAAAAAAAATCGGATTTTTTGGGGGTCGAAATTTGCAATTTTGGGGTTAAAAATTCCGATTTTGGGTCTTTTAAAAAATCCCAAATTTTGGGTTCGGAAATTTCAATTTTTGGGTTAAAAATTCCGATTTTTTTAAAGTGGAAATTCTCAATTTTGGGGTGAAAAATCCGAATTTTGGCATTTTTGGGATAAAAAAATTCTGATTTTCGTGTTAAAAATTCCGATTTTTTTTGGGGTGGAAATTCCCAATTTTTGGGGTTAAAAATCGCGATTTTGGGAAAAATCCGAATTTTGGGTCTAAAATCCCAATTTTGAATTTTTTTGGGGTGAAAAATCGGAATTTTGGGATAAAAAAATCCGAATTTTGGGGTTTTTTGGGTTAAAAAATCCGAATTTTGGGTTGGGAAATCCAAAATTTTGGGTCAAAAAATCCGAATTTTGGGGTGAAAAATCCGAATTTTGGGATTAAAACAAATCCCAATTTTGAGTTAAAAAATCCGAATTTTGGGATTTTTTTGGGGTTAAAAATCGGAATTTTGGGATTTAAAAATCCCAATTTTGGGTCTAAAATCCGAATTTTGGGGTTTTTTGGGGTTAAAAAATCCGGAATTTGTCTTTTTTGGGGTGAAAAATCGGAATTTTGGGTTAAAAATCCGAATTTTGTCATTTGGGTTAAAAATCGCGATTTTTGGAAAAAACCGAATTTTGGGTCAAAAATCCCAATTTTGGATTTTTTTGGGGTGAAAAATCCCAATTTTGGGATAAAAAAATCCCTATTTTGGGTCAAAAATCCGAATTTTGGGTTAAAAATCCGATTTTTTTTTATTTTTTGGGGGGGAAAATCGGAATTTTGGGTTAAAAACTCCGGATTTTTTCATTTTTGGGGTGAAAAATCCGAATTTTGGGTTAAAACATCCGAGTTTTGTCATTTTTGGGGTTAAAAAATCCGAATTTTGGGGAGAAAAATCCGAATTTTGGGTCTAAAATCCGAATTTTGTCATTTTTTGGGTGAAAAAAATCGGAATTTTGGCTTAAAAAATCCGAATATTTTCTTTTTTTCGGGTGAAAAATCGGAATTTTGGGTTAAAAAATCCGGATTTTTTCATTTTTTGGGGATGAAAAATCGGAATTTTGGGTTTTTTGTGGTGAAAAATCGGAATTTTGGGTTAAAAACTCCGGATTTTTTCATTTTTGGGGTGAAAAATCCGAATTTGGGGTTTTTTGGGTCAGCAGCAGCAGGTCTGGGGCCGCCCCTCCCCCAGCAGCGCCACCCGCGGCGCCCCCAGCGTGACGATGGCGGGCGGCGGCCAGATGACGTAAGCGGGCACGGCTGACGTCATCGGCGACGTCATCGGCGGGCGGGGCGGCTGCGGGGAGAGAAAGGGAAAAAAAAATTAAATTTAGAGGAAAAAAAGGGAATTTTGGGGTTAAAAATGGGAATTTTTGGGGGGGAAAATGGGAATTTTTGGGTAAAAATGGGAATTTTTAGAGGAAAAAAGGGAATTTTGAATTAAAAAATGGGAATTTTTGGGGTAAAAAAAGTGAATTTTTGGGTTAAAAGAAAAGGGAATTTCTGGATTAAAAAACGAGAATTGTGGGGGGAAAAATGGGAAATTTTGGGGTACAAAATGGGAATTTTTGGATTTAAAAATGGGAAATTTTGGGGAAAAAATGGGGATTTTTGGATTTAAAAATGGGAATTTTGGAGTAAAAAATGGGAATTTTTTGGGGGGAAAAATATTAAAATTTTGGGTTAAAAAATGAATTTCTGGATTTAAAAATGGGAATTTTTGGGGTAAAAAAGAGTGAATTTTTGGATTTAAAAATGGGAATTTTGGGGGGAAAATATATTAAAATTTTGGGTAAAAAAATATGAATTTTGGATTAAAAAATGGGAATTTTTGGGTTAAAAAAATTGAATTTTTGGATTTAAAATGGGAATTTTTGGGGTAAAAAAAGTGAATTTTTTGGGGGAAAAATACTAAATTTTGGGTTAAAAATGGGAATTTTTGGTTTTAAAATGTGAATTTTTGGGGTAAAAAATGGGAATTTTTGGGGTAAAAAAAGTGAATTTTTTTGGGAACAATATTAAAATTTTGGGTTAAAAATGTGAATTTTTGGATTTAAAAATGGGAATTTTTGGTTCAAAAAGGGAATTTTTTGGGGAAAAAAATGGGAATTTTTGGGGCCAAAAAGTGACTTTTTGGATTTAAATATGTGAATTTTTGGGTTTAAAAATGGGAATTTTTGGGGGAAAAAATGGGAATTTTTGGATTTAAAAATGGGAATTTTTGGGGTAAAAAATGGGAATTTTTGGGGAAAAAAATGGGAATTTTTGGGGAAAAAATGGGAATTTTTGGGGTAAAAATTGGGAATTTTTGGGGTAAAAATGGGAATTTTTGGATTTAAAAATGGGAATTTTTTGGATTTAAAAATGGGAATTTTTTGGGGAAAAAATGGGAATTTTTGGATTTAAAATGTGAATTTTTGGGGTAAAAAATGTGAGTTTTTGGATTTAAAAATGGGAATTTTTGGGGTAAAAAAAGTGAATTTTTTTTGGGAAAAATATTAAAATTTTGGGTTAAAAATGGGAATTTTTGGGGTAAAAAAAGTGAATTTTTTGGGGAAAAATATTAAAATTTTGGGTTAAAAATGGGAATTTTTGGGATTAAAAAAATGGGAATTTTGGGGGAAAAATCGGAATTTTTGGATTTTAAAAAAGTGAATTTTTGGATTTAAAAATGGGAAATTTTGGATTAAAAATGTGAATTTTTGGGGTAAAAAATGTGAATTTTTGGGGGAAAGATTGGGAAATTTTGGGGTAAAAAAGTCAGTTTTTGGCTTTAAAAATGGGAAATTTTGGGGTAAAAAATGGGAATTTTTGGGGTCAAAAATGGGAATTTTTGGATTTTAAAATGGGAATTTTTGGGGTAAAAAAGTGAATTTTTGGGGTAAAAAATGGAAATTTTTGGATTAAAAAATGGGAAATTTTGGGTTAAAAAATGGGAATTTTTGGGGGGAAAAAATGGGAAATTTTGGGGTAAAAATTGGGAAATTTTGTGGTAAAAAAAGTCAATTTTTGGGTTTAAAAATGGGAATTTTTGGGGGAAAAAACCGGGAATTTTTCTGGTAAAAAATGTGAATTTTTGGGGTAAAAATGGGAATTTTTGGGGGAAAAAATGGGAAATTTTGGGGGCAAAAAAAAGTGAATTTTTGGGGTTAAAAATGGGAAATTTTGGATAAAAAAAGGGAAGTTTGGGGGTAAAAAAAAAGTGAATTTTTGGGGGAAAAAAGTGAATTTTGGGACTTACCTGGGGCGGGGTTTGGGGGTGTCTCTGCCCTTTCCCGTGACCTTTACCGTGACCTTTGACCCGCCCGTGACCTTTGCCCCGCCCGTGACCCCGGCGGCGGCAGCAGCGGCACAGACGCCCCATGAGCCCAAAATCTGCCAAAAAACGGCAAAAAAACCCAAAAATTGGTCCCAAAAAAATCATTTTGGTTTAATAAAAATCCCAATTTTTTGATTCTAAAATTTCAAATTTTTTTTTGGGTCCAAAAATCCGAATTTTTGGTGGAAATTCGGGATTTTGGGGTGAAAAAATCGGAATTTTGGAGTAAAAAATCCGAATTTTGGAGGTAAAAATCAAAATTTTGGGGATTTTTTTGGGTTCTAAAATCCAAATTTTGGGATTTCTTTGGTGTTAAAAATTCCCATTTTGGGTCTAAAATCCCCATTTTGGCTTTTTTGGGGTTAAAAAAATCCCAGTTTTGGGTCCAAAATCCAAATTTTGGATTTTTTGGGGTTAAAAAAATCCGAATTTTGTGTCTAAAATCCAAATTTTGGCATTTTTGGGGTTAAAAAATCCAAATTTTGGGTTATAAAATCCCGGCACAGACGCCCCATGAGCCCAAAATCTGCCAAAAAACGGCAAAAAAACCCAAAAATTGGTCCCAAAAAAATTATTTTTAATAAAATTATTTTTAATAAAAATCCCAATTTTTTGGTTCTAAAATTTCAATTTTTGGGGGGGGGGTTCAAAAATCCGAATTTTTGGTGGAAATTCGGGATTTTGGGGTGAAAAAATCCGAATTTTGGAGGTAAAAATCCAAATTTTGGGATTTTTTTGGTGTTAAAAATTCCCATTTTGGGTCTAAAATTCAAATTTTTTTCATTTTGGGGTTAAAAAATCCGTATTTTGGGTCTAAAATCCAAATTTTGGCATTTTTGGGGTTAAAAAAATCCGAATTTTGTGTCTAAAATCCAAATTTTGGCATTTTTGGGGTTAAAAAAATCCGAATTTTGGGTCTAAAATCCAAATTTTGTCATTTTTGGGGTTAAAAAAATCCAAATTTTGGGTCTAAAATCCAAATTTTGGCATTTTTGGGGTTAAAAAATCCGAATTTTGGGTTATAAAATCCCGGCACAGACGCCCCATGAGCCCAAAATCTGCCAAAAAACCGCAAAAAAACCCAAAAATTGGTCAAAAAAATTATTTTGGTTTAATAAAAATCCCAGTTTTTTGGTTCTAAAATTTCAATTTTTGGGGGGTTCAAAAATCCGAATTTTTGGTGGAAATTCGGGATTTTGGGGTGAAAAATTCCGAATTTTGGAGTTAAAAATCCAAATTTGGGGGATTTTTTTGGGTTCTAAAATCCAAATTTTGGGATTTTTTTTGGTGTTAAAAATCCGAATTTTGGGTCCAAAATCCAAATTTTGGCATTTTTGCGGTTCAAAAATTCGAATTTTGGGTCTAAAATCCAAATTTTGTCATTTTTGGGGTTAAAAAAATCCAAATTTTGGGTTATAAAATCCCGGCACAGACGCCCCATGAGCCCAAAATCTGCCAAAAAACGGCAAAAAAACCCAAAAATTAGTCCCAAAAAATTATTTTGGTTTAATAAAAATCCCAATTTTTTTATTCTAAAATTTCAATTTTTGGGGGGTTCAAAAATCCGAATTTTTGGTGGAAATTCGGGATTTTGGGGTGAAAAAATCCGAATTTTGGAGGTAAAAATCCAAATTTTGGGATTTTTTTTGGTGTTAAAAATCGCCATTTTGGGTCTAAAATCGAAAATTTGTCATTTTTGGGGTTAAAAAATCCAAATTTTGGGTCTAAAATCCAAATTTTGTCATTTTTGGGGTTAAAAAATCCGAATTTTGGGTCTAAAATCCCGATTTTGGCATTTCTGGGGTTCTAAAATTCAAATTTTGGCATTTTTGGGGTTAAAAAATCCGAATTTTGGGTCTAAAATCCCGATTTTGGCATTTTTGGGGTTCTAAAATCCAAATTTTGGCATTTTTGGGGTTAAAAAAATCCGAATTTTGGGATAAAAAAATCCCGATTTTGGGGTGAAAAATCCCAATTTTGGGTCTAAAATCCCGATTTTGGCATTTTTTGGTTTAAAAAATCCGAATTTTGTCAATTTTTGGTGGGAAAAATCCGAATTTTGGGTTTAAATCCCCAAATTTTGGGTTCCAAAATCCGAATTTCATCATTTTTGGGGTTAAAAAAATCCAAATTTTACATTAAATTATTCAAGTTTTTATGAATATTTTAAATAAATATCATTTAAATAAAATTAGAATGGAAATGGGAGAATTTTTGGATGAGGCCAAAAGAAATTAAAAATGGGATTCAATAAATCAAAATAAAGCCCAAAAATTTCCCCAAAATTCCCCAAAATCCCGAATCCCCCCAAAATCTCCCCCAAATTTCCCGAAAAATGGCCCAAAAATCCCAAAATTCCTCCAAATCCCCCCAAAATCCCCCGAAATTTCCCCCAATTTTTCCCAAATCTCCCCCCAAAAAACCCAAATCCCCCCAAATTCCCCCAAATTCCCCCAAAATTCCCATAAAATTCCCCAAAATCCCCCAAAAATTCCCGTAAAAAAATCCCAAACTTCCCAAAATTCCCCAAAATCCCCAAAATTCTCCCGAAATCCCCCAAAATTCCCTAAAAAACCCAAATTCCCCCAAAATTCCTCCAAATTTCTCCCAAAAAATCCCAAATTCCCCAAAATTCCCCTAAAAAGCCCCCAAATCCCCGAGATCTCCCCAAAATTTCCCCAAACCCCCAAAAATATCCAAAATTTCCCCAAACCTCCCAAAAAATTTCCCAAATTTTCCCCAAATCCCCCCAAACCCCAAAATCCTTCCCCCGAAATTCCCCAAAGAGTTCCCCAAAATTCCCCAAAATTCCCAAATTTTCCCCAAATCCCCAAAAACCCCAAAATCCTTCCCCATAATTCCCCAAAATTTCCCCAAATTTCCCCAAATCGCTCCCCAAAATCCCTGAATTTTTCCCAAAATCCTTCAAAATCTCCCCAATTCTCCCAAAATTCCTAAAAGTCAGCCCCCAAAAGCCCGAAAATTCCCTAAAATCCCCAAATTTCATAGAAGCCTCCCAAAATTCCCCAAAATTCCCCAGCCCCCAAATTTCTCCCCCAAAAAATCCCAAATCCCCCAAAGATTCCCCCAAAAGCCTCAAAGGGATCCCCCAAAAATGTCCTAAAAAACCCCCAAATTCCCCAAAATCCCCCAAATCTCCCAATATTCCCCCCAAAAACCCAAATCTCCCGAAAAACCCAAATCTCCCCTAAATTCCCCCAAACCCCCAAAAATTTCCCAAAATTCCCCCAAATCCCCCAAAATTCCCCCTAAACCCCCAAAGTCCCCCAAAATTTTTTAAAAAGCCCCAAATTCCCCAAATCCCCAAAAATCCCCCAAAAATTCCCCCAGCCCCCAAAGTTTCTCCCAAGGTTCTCCCACAGATCCCCCAAAGATTCCCCCAAAGACCCCAGGTTTCCCGGATCTCCCCAAAATTCCCCAAACCCCCAAAGATTTCCTAGATTTCCCCAAGTCCCCCCAAACCCCAAGATCCTCCCCGGAGTTCCCCAAAGATTCCCCAAAGATTCCCCAAGATTCCACCGGCCCCAAGAGTTTCTCCCAAAAATCCCAAATCTCCCCCAAAATTCCCCTAAAAAGCCCCCAAATCTCGAGATCTCCCCAAAATTCCCCAAAGATTCCCCAAAAGGGATTCTCCAAATTTCCATAAATCCCCCAAAGACCCCCAAAGATCCTTCCCACGGGGATTTCCCCAAAGTTTCGAAAGATTCCCAAAATTCCCCAAAAGGAGTCCCCAAAGCAGATTCCCCAAAAGGGATTCATCAAAAGTTCCCCAAAAGTTCCCCAAAGTTCCCTAGATTTCCTCAAAAGTTCCCAAAAATTCCCCAAAGATTCCCAAAAAATTCCTCAAAATTCCCCAAAACCCCCCAAAAATTTCCCAAATTTCCCCAAATCCCCCCAAAACCCCAAAATCCTTCCCCGGAATTTCCTAAAAATTCCCCCAAGAATTCCCCAAAAGATTCCCAAAGATCCCCAAAAAGTTCCCCAAAAGATTCCCCCAAAGATTCCCCCAAAGTTCCCAAAAGATTCCCCAGAGTTCCCCAAAAATTCCCCAAAATTTCCCTCAAAGGGATTCTCAAAGGGATTCCCCCAGACCCCCAAAAGGGATTCCCCAAGTTTCCATGGAATCCCCCAAAACCCCAAAGATCCTTCCCGAGATTCCCCAAAGATTCCCCAAAAGTTCCCCAAAAGATCCCCAAAAATTCCCAAGAGATTCCCCCAAAGATCCCCAAAGATTCCCCAAAGATTCCCCAAAGGATTCCCCAAAGTTCTCCCCAGATCCCCCAAAGATTCCCCCAAAAACCCCCAAAATCCCCCAAAGATCCCCCAAAGATCCCCAAAGATTCCCAAGTTTCCCAAATCCTCCCAAAGCCCCCAGATCCTTCCCCGAGGGATTCCCCAAAAGGGATTCCCCAAAGATTCACCCAATGTTCCCCAAAGATTCCCCAAAGATCGAAGGGATTCCCTAAAATCCCCCAGGTTTCCCATAGAGACCTCCCAAAGATTCCCCCAAAGACCCCCAAAATCCCCAAAATTCCCCAAAGATTCCCCCAAATCCCCCAGATCCCCCCAAATTCGATTTTTCCTCACCTGATCCCCTTGAGTTTCACCCCAAATCCGACCTCGGCTTCTCCGGGATTTTTGGCAGCGGTGACGTCATCACGCCGAGCATTTCATCCCCACCCCGTGACGTCACGGGCACCCCAAAAACTCTAATTAAAATCCTCGGGAGCCTTTAATTGAACCCCAAAATTGAGGCCGATCCCAAAAAAAACCCCAAAACCGGTTGGGGCAGCCCAAAAACCGGTTCGATGACGTCATCGGGGCCGAAATTTAGGTCAGGGAACCCCAAATTTGGGGGGCGCGGCCCCAAAACCGCAAGGAGGAGGCGATGACGTCATCGGAGCGCCGGGAATTTGGGGCGGGGAGGGAGGAAATTTGGGAATGGGGGAGGGGAGGGGGGAAAAATTCGGGATTGAAACCCAAAAATTTGGGGTGAGGAACCAAAAATTTGGGAATTGAGCCCCAAAATCCACCCTGGTCCCACCCTGTGACGTCATAGACCCGAAATTTCGACCCTGGACCCCAAAATTTGGGAATTGATCCCCAGAATTTGGGGTTTGGATCCCGAAATTTGGGAATTCTGCCCCAAATTCTGCCCCTAAATTCCAAAATTTGGATCTTGGACCCCAAAATTCGGGAATCGAGCCCCCAAAATCCACCCAGGTCCCACCCAGTGACGTCATAAATCCCAAAATTTGGGACCTGGACCCCAAAATTTCGGAATTCTGCTCCAAAATCGTCCCCTAAATCCCAAAATTTGGTCCCAGAATCCAAAAATTTGGGACCTGGACCCAAAATTTGGGAATTGAGCCCCAAAATTTGGGGTTTGGATCCCAAAATTTGGGAATTCAGCCCCAAAATCCAACCTGGCCCCACCCAGTGACGTCATAGATCCCAAAATTTCGAACCTGGACCCCAAAATTTGGGAATTCTGCCCCAAATTCTGCCCCTAAATCCCAAAATTTGGATCTTGGACCCCAAAATTTGGGAATTGAGCCCCAAAATCCTCCCTGGTCCCACCCAGTGACGTCATAGATCCCGAAATTTAAATTCTGGACCCCAAAATTCGGGAATTTAGCCCAAAAATCCACCCTGGTCCCACCAAGTGACGTCATAGATCCCAAAATTTGGGTTCTGGACCCCAAAATTTGGGAATTCTGCCCCAAATTCTGCCCCTAAACCCCAAAATTTGGACCCTAAATCCCAAAATTTGGATCCTGGACCCCAAAATTTGTGAATTGAGCCTCAAAATCCACCCAGGTCCCACCCAGTGACGTCATAGATCCCAAAATTTCCGACCTGGACCCCAAAATTTGAGAATTCTGGCCCAAAATCTGCCCCTAAATCCAAAATTTGGTCCCAGAATCCAAAAATTTGGGACCTGGACCCAAAATTTGGGAATTGAGCCCCAAAATTTGGGGTTTGGATCCCAAAATTTTGGGAATTCAGCCCCAAAATCCACCCAGGTCCCACCCTGTGACGTCATAGATCTCAAAATTCCGCACCTGGACCCCAAAATTTGGGAATTCTGCCCCAAATTCTGCCCCTAAATCCCAAAATTTGGATCCTGGACCCCAAAATTTGGGAATTCAGCTCCAAATTCTGCCCCTAAATCCCAAAATTTGATCCCAGAATCCCCAAATTTGGGACCTGGACGCCAAAATTCGAGAATTGAGACCCAAAATTTGGGGTGAGGAACCAAAAATTCGGGAATTCAGACCCAAAATCCACCCTGGTCCCACCCAGTGACGTCATAGATCCCAAAATTTGGAACCTGGACCCCAAAATTTGGGAATTCAGCCCCAAAATCTGCCCTGGTCCCATCCTGTGACGTCATAGATCCCAAAATTTCGGACCTGGACCCCAAAATTTGAGAATTCTGACCCAAATTCTGCCCCTAAATCCAAAATTTGGCCCCAGAATCCAAAAATTTGGGACCTGGACCCCAAAATTCGGGAATCGAGCCCCAAAATCCACCCTGGTCCCACCCTGTGACGTCATAGATCCCAAAATTTGGATCCTGGACCCCAAAATTTGGGAATTCTGCCCCAAATTCTACTCCTACATCCCAAAATTTGGATCCTGGACCCCAAAATTTGGGAATTGAGCCCCAAAATTTGGGGTTTGGACCCCAAAATTTTGGGAATTCAGCCCCAAAATCCACCCTGGTCCCACCCAGTGACGTCACAGATCCCAAAATTTCGATCCTGGACCCGGAAATTTGGGAATTCTGCCCCAAATTCTGCCCCTAAATCCCAAAAATTTGGATCGTGGACCCCAAAATTCAAGAATTGAGACCCAAAATTTGGATCCTGGACCCCAAAATCCGGGAATTGAGCCTCAAAATCCACCCTGCCCACACCCAGTGACGTCATAGATCCCGAAATTCCGGACCTGGACCCCAAAATTTGGGAATTCTGTCCCAAATTCTGCCCCTAAATCCCAAAATTTGATCCCAGAATCCCCAAATTTGGGACTGGACCCCAAAATTCGAGAATTGAGACCCAAAATTTGGGGTGAGGAACCAAAAATTCGGGAATTCAGACCCAAAATCCACCCTGGTCCCACCCAGTGACGTCATAGATCCCAAAATTTGGGTTCTGGACCCGGAAATTTGGGAATTCTGCCCCAAAATCCACCCTGGTCCCACCCAGTGACGTCATAGATCCCAAAATTTCGATCCTGGACCCCAAAATTTGGGAATTCTGCCCCAAATTCTGCCCCTAAATCACAAAATTTGGATCCTGGACCCCAAAATTCGGGAATTGAGCCCCAAAATCCACCCTGGCCACACCCAGTGACGTCATAGATCCCAAAATTCCAGACCCGGACCCCAAAATTTGGGAATTCTGCCCCAAATTCTGCCCCTAAATCCCAAAATTTGGTCTCAGAATCCCCAAATTTGGGACCTGGACCCCAAAATTCGAGAATTGAGCCCCAAAATTTGGGGGTTTGGATCCCAAAATTTTGGGAATTCAGCTCCAAATCCATCCTGGTCCCACCCAGTGACGTCATAGATCCCAAAATTTGGGAATTCTGTCCCAAATTCGGCCCTAAATCCCAAAATTTGGTCCCAGAATCCCCAAATTTGGGACCTCGACCCCAAAATTCGGGAATTGAGACCCAAAATTTGGATCTTGGACCCCAAAATTTGGGAATTCAGCCCTAAAATCTGCCCTGGCCACACCCAGTGACGTCATAGACCCCAAAATTTCGATCCTGGACCCCAAAATTTGGGAATTCGGCCCCAAATTCTGCCCCTAAATCCCAAAATTTGGATCCTGGACCCCAAAATTTGGGAATTCAGCCCCAAAATCCTCCCTGGTCCCACCCAGTGACGTCATAGAACCCGAAATTTCGGATCTGGACCCTAAAAATTTGGGAATTCTGCCCCAAAATCAGCCCAGGGACCCCAAAAATTTGGGAATTCGGTCCCGGAATCCCCGAAATTCGGGAATCGAGCTGAAAATTCCGCTCCCACCCGCCGTGACGTCACAGCCCCGCCCACCCCATGACGTCACCACCCTCCCCAAACCCCCGCGATTGCGCCCCGACCCCTCCCCCGAGGTGACGTCATCGAGCTAATTTGCATAACCGGCCATCAGCACCCACCTCGTTTGGCCCGGGGCTGATTTGCATACGGCTCATTTGCATATTAAGCCCCGCCCACCCCCCGGAAATGACGCACGCCGAGCTCATTTGCATGTCGGTTTATTGGCTCATTTGCATGGCACGGCAACGGCCCCGCCGCTGTTGGCACTCATTTGCATACGGCGCGTGGGCGGGGCTTATTTGCATACGGCGGTCACGTGGGCGCGCCCCTCATTTGCATACGGCGGTCACGTGGGAAGTGCTCGTGGGCGGGGCTATGTACAGCTCATTGGCATGTTAATTAGCGAAGGGGCTCATTTGCATACCGGCCGTGACGTCATTCGCAAGGCAGGGGCGTGGCGGTGGTGCGGTTCGCGGTGACGTCATCGCCCCTCATTTGCATACCGGCACAATCACCATGGCCGCGCCTCCCTCATTTACATAAAGCGCTCCTGTCTCATTTGCATATTGCTCATTTCCAGTAATGGCGTCATTTACAAAATGGCGGGAGAGCCGATGACGTCATCGCCCCTCATTTGCATATCAGCCTCGTTTCCATGGCCGCTTCTCCTCATTTACATAAAGCTCCTGTCTCATTTGCATATTGCTCACACTGGCGATGACGTCATTAAGCGAAGTGGCGGGAGAGATGATGGCGTCATTGTCCCTCGTTTGCATACCGGCACAAATTCCATGGCCACGCCTCCCTCATTTACATAAATTGCTCCTTCCTCATTTGCATATCGTTATTTTCCAGTAATGACGTCATTTACAAAATGGCGGAGTGGTGATGACGTCATCGCTCTTCATTTGCATACCAGCCTCGTTTCCATGGCTGCGCCTCCCTCATTTACATAAAGTTCGTCAGCCTCATTTGCATATTGCTCACACTGGCGATGACGTCATTAACAAAATGGCGGAGTGATGATGATGTCATTGTCCCTAATTTGAATACCGGACTCACTTGCATGGCCACGCCTCCCTCATTTACATAAATTTATCCAACCTCATTTGCATATTGCTCATTTCCAGTAATGACGTCATTAACAAAATTGTGGAGTGGCGATGACGTCATTGCCCCTCATTTGCATACCAGCCTCGTTTCCATGACCACGCCTCCCTCATTTACATAAAGTGCTCCAGCCTCATTTGCATATTGCTCACACTGGTGATGACGTCATTTACAAAATGGCGGGGTGGCGATGACGGCATCTCTCCTCATTTGCATACCGGCCTCATTTTCATGGCCACGCCGCCCTCATTTACATAAAGTGCTCCTGCCTCATTTGCATATTGCTCACACCGACGATGACGTCATTCTCAAAAGGGCGACGAGGCGATGACGTCATTAAGGAAATAGCGGTGTGGTGATGACGTCATCGCTCCTCATTTGCATACCAGCCTCGTTTCCATGGCCACGCCTCCCTCAGTTACATAAAGTGCTCCTGCCTCATTTACATATTGCTCATTTGCATACGGCTCATTTGCATGCGCTCTATCTCTCACAACCACGGGGGATCCGCCCCAAATTTGGGCAACCCCATCCCAAAAATTTGGGGCTTTTTTTTTTTGTCCCGATTGGGGATTTTTATCCTGAATTTTGTACCAAATTTTGGGGATTTTCCCTCCAAAATTCTGGTTTTTTCCCCCCAAATTTTTGGTATTTTTACCCCAAATTTTGCAGGATTTTAAGTTAAAATTTTGGGATTTTTTTCCTCAATTTTGGAGGGTTTTGTCCCAAATATTCAGCGAATTTCCCCAAAAAATTTGGAGCTTTTTTTGTCCAAATTGGGAATTTTTATCCTGAATTTTGGGGCGTTTTTTTGTACCAAATTTTGGGGATTTTCCCTCAAAAATTCTGGGTTTTTTCCCCCAAATTTTTGGTATTTTTACCCCAAATTTTACAGAATTTTAAGTTAAAATTTTGGGATTTTTTTCCTAAATTTTGGAGGGTTTTGTAACAAATATTCAGGGAGTTTCCCCAAAAAAATTTGGTTTTTTTTTTCCAAATTGGGGATTTTTATCCTGAATTTTGGGGTTTTTTTGTACCAAATTTTGGGGATTTTCCCTCAAAAATTCTGGGTTTTTTCCCCCAAATTTTTGGTATTTTTACCCCAAATTTTGCAGGATTTTAAGTTAAAATTTTGGGATTTTTTTCCTAAATTTTGGAAGGTTTTGTCCCAAATATTCAGCGAATTTCCCCCAAAAATTTGGGGGATTTTTTGTCCAAATTGGGGATTTTTATCCTGAATTTTGAGATTTTTTTTTTGTACCAAATTTTGGGGATTTATCCTCAAAAATTCTGGTTTTTTCCCCCAAATTTTTGGTATTTTTTGCCTCAAATTTTACAGGATATTAAGTTAAAATTTTGGGATTTTTTTCCTAAATTTTGGTAAATTTTGTCCCAAATTTTGTCCCAAATTTTGCTTTTTTTTTCTCCCAAATTCTGGGAAATTTTATCTGAAATTTTGGGGATTTTCCCCCTAAAATTTTAGGTTTTTTCGTATCAGATTTTGGGGATTTTTTTCCAAAAAAAATTGGATTTTTTTTCCAAATTTTTTATCCTGAATTTTGGGATTTTTTTTGTTCCAAATTTAGAGATTTTTCCCCCCCAATAAATTTGGGGGTTTTAATCTCGAATTTTGCGAATTTTCCCAAAACATTTTTGGAATTTTCCTGTCCCAAATTTTGGAGATTTTTACTCCAAATTCAAGGAATTTTAGGATAAACTTTGGGATTTTTTTAATCACAATTTTTGGCAGATTTTGCACCAAATCTGGGAAATTTCACCCCAAATTTTGAGGCATTTTGTGCCAAATTTTGTGATTTCTTCCCCAAATTCTGGAAGATTTTATCTCAGATTTTGAGGGATTTTTTTTCTTGAATTTTGGAGAATTTTATCCCAATTTTTTGTGATTTCTTCCACCAAATTTTGTGATTTTTTTTCCTCAAATTTTTGGGAAATTTTCCTAAATTTTAGGGGTTTTTCCCCTGAATTTTGGGATTATTTCCCCCCAAATTTCGGGATTTTTTTTTCCCCTCAATCATAACAATTTTCCCAAATTTTGGGGGGATTTTTTTCCTCCCCTAAATCTTGAAAATTCTCCCAAAATTTTTGGGATTTTTTCCCCAAAGTTTTTTTGAGATTTTTTTTTTCCCAAATTTTTGGGATTTTCCCCAAATTTGGGGGAGGGGTGGGGTGGGGGGAGGGGGCCATGCAGGGGGGTGGGGGGAGGGTCGGGGGTCCCCCCGGGGCGGCTGTGCAGGGGGGGGCCTGGGAAAGGTCAGAGGTCACTCAGGGGTCACTCGGGGGTCACTCGGGGGGTCACTCAGGGGTCACTAGGGGGTCACTCAGGGGTCACTTGGGGTCACTCAGGGTCACTCAGGGGGTCACTCAGGGTCACTCAGAGGTCACTCAGGGTCACTCAGGGGGTCACTCGGGGTCACTCAGGATCACTCAGGGTCACTCAGGGTCACTCAGGGGTCACTCGGGGTCACTCGGGGGTCACTCAGGGTCACTCAGGGGGTCACTCAGGGGGTCACTCAGGGGTCACTCAGGGTCACTCAGGGGTCACTCGGGGTCACTCAGGGGGTCACTCAGGGGTCACTCAGGGTCACTCAGGGGGTCACTCAGGGGTCACTTGGGGTCACTCAGAGGGTCACTCAGGGGTCACTCAGGGTCACTCAGAGGTCACTCAGGGTCACTCAGGGGTCACTCGGGGTCACTCAGGATCACTCAGGGTCACTCAGGGTCACTCAGGGGTCACTCAGGGTCACTCGGGGTCACTCGGGGGGTCACTCAGGGTCACTCAGGGGTCACTCAGGGGGGTCACTCAGGGGTCACTCAGGGTCACTCAGGGGGTCACTCGGGGGTCACTCAGGGGTCACTCAGGGGTCACTCAGGGTCACTCAGGGGTCACTCAGGGGTCACTCAGGGGGTCACTCAGGGGTCACTCGGGGTCACTTGGGGTCACTCGGGGGTCACTTAGGGGGTCACTCAGGGTCACTCAGGGGTCACTCAGGGTCACTCGAGTCACTCAGGGGTCACTCAGGGGTCACTCAGGGGTCACTCAGGGGTCACTCGGGGGTCACTCAGGGGGTCACTCAGGGGGGTCACTCAGGGGTCACTCAGGGGGGTCACTCCCGGGGGTCACTCAGGGGTCACTCAGGGGTCACTCAGGGGTCACTCAGCCACCTGCACCCCCCGCGCAGTTCTCTTTGCTCTCGAGGTGATCGCCAGGTACTCCGAAGGCTGGGGGGGAGGGGAGAAAAATTGGGGTGAGGGAGGGGCCACGCCCCTTCTGACCACGCCCACTTAAGCCACGCCCACCTAAACCCAAACCACGCCCACTCAGATCGTTAAAAACCCAATTTTCTCCCCCAATTTTGCCATTTTTGGACCGATTTTCACCCAAAAATCTTTTGGTTTCCCCCTCAATGAATGAGCCCCGCCCCCTTCTGACCCCGCCCACTTAAGCCACGCCCACTGAACACAAACCACGCCCACTCAGATCGTTAAAACCCGATTTTCTCCCCCAATTTTGCCAATTTTTGGACCCGATTTTCACCCAAAATCTTTTGGTTTCCCCCTCAATGAATGAGCCCCGCCCTTTTCTGACCACACCCACTTAAGCCGCGCCCACTAAACCCAAACCACGCCCACTCCGATCATTAAAAACCCGATTTTCTCCCCAATTTTGCCATTTTTGCCCAATTTTCACCCAAATTTTTTTGTTTTTCCCCTCAAGGATTGAGCCCCGCCCCTTCTGACCCCACCCACTTAAGCCACGCCCACTGAACCCAACCACGCCCACTCCGATCATTAAAAACCTGATTTTCTCTCCCAATTTTGCCATTTTTGGACTGATTTTCGCCCGATTTTTACCCAAATTTTTTTGGTTTTCCCCCTCAAGGATTGAGCCCCGCCCCCCGCGGCCCCACCCACGTAGGCCCCGCCCACTCACGCGCTGTCGGGGGGCGGGGCCGCGGCCGCCACCTTGCGGTAGCAGTAGAGCATCTCGGCCGCCAGCCAGAGCGTCAGCACCACGATCAGCACGTACATGAGGATCTCGGAGACGATGGACGCCAGGTCCCGCCGGGCTGGGGGCAGGGAATGCCCAAAAAATTCAGGAATTTCCCTCCCCCAAAAAAGAAAAAATCCCGGGAAAAATCGCGCGGGAAATACCCGAAAAAATCGCGGGAAAAATCGCGGGAAAATACCCGAAAAAATCGCGGGAAAAATCGCGGGAAAATACCCGAAAAAATCGCGGAAAAATTCGCGGGAAATACCTGAAAAAACGTGGGGAAATCGCGGGAAAATACCCGAAAAAATCGCGGGAAAAAATCGCGGGAAAAATCGCGCGGGAAATACCCGAAAAAATCGCGGGAAAAAATCGCGGGGAAATACCCGAAAAAATCGCTGGAAAAATCCCGGGAAAAAATCGTGCGGGAAATACCCGAAAAAAATCGCGGGAAAAAATCGCGGGGAAATACCCGAAAAAATCGCGGGAAAAATCGCGCGGGAAATACCCGAAAAAACGCGGGAAAAATCCCGAGAAAAATCGCGCGGGAAATACCCGAAAAATCGCGGGAAAAATCGCGGGAAATACCCGAAAAAATCGCGGAAAAATCGCGCGGGAAATACCCGAAAAAACGCGGGAAAAATCCCGAGAAAAATCGCGCGGGAAATACCCGAAAAAATCGCGGGAAAAATCGCGGGGAAATACCCGAAAAAATCGCTGGAAAAATCCCGGGAAAAATCGATGCGGAAATACCCGAAAAATCGCGGGAAAAATCCCGAGAAAAATCGCGCGGGAAATACCCGAAAAAATCGCGGGAAAATTCGCGGGAAATACCCGAAAAATCGCGGGAAAATTCGCGGGAAATACCCGAAAAAAACGCGGGAAAAATCGAGGGAAAAAATCCCGGGAAAGGGGGAGGGGAGGGAATTCCCAAAATCCCGGAATTCCCCCCAAAAAATCGCGGGAAAAATCGCGCGGGAAGTACCCGAAAAAACGCGGGAAAAATCCCGGGAAAAATCCCGGGAAAAATCGCGGGAAAAATTTGTGGAAAAATCGAGGGAAAAATCGCGGGAAAAATCCCGGGAAAGGGGGAGGGAATTCCCAAAATCCGGAATTCCCCCAAAAAATCCCGGAAAAAATCGCATGGGAAATACCCGAAAAAATCGCGGGGAAAAAATTCGTGGAAAAATCGAGGGAAAATTCGCGGGAAAAAATCCGGGGAAAGGGGAGGAGGAATTCCCAAAATCCCGGAATTCCCCCCAAAAAAATCCCGGGAAAAATCGCGCGGGAAATACCCGAAAAAATCCCGGAAAAATTCGCGGGAAAAATTCGAGGGAAAAATCTCGGGAAAGGGGGAGGGGAGGGAATTCCCAAAATCCCGGAATTTCCCCAAAAAATCGCGGGAAAAATTGCGCGGGAAATACCCTAAAAAACGCGGGAAAAATCGCGGAAAAATTCGCGGGAAATACCCGAAAAAATCGCGGGAAAAAATCAGCGGAAAAAATTCAGCGGGAAAAATCCTGAAAAAAATCCCTCAATCCCCTCCCAGTACATCCCAGTTCATCCCAGTCCATCCCAGTTCATCCCAGTTCATTCCAGTGCCCCCAAACTGTGCTCCAGCCCCATCCCAGTTCATCCCAGTTTATCCCAGTTTCACCCAGTCCCTCCCAGTATATCCCAGTCTCTCTCAATCCCATCCCAGTCCCTCCCAGTCCCTCCCAGTATATCCCAGTATATCCCAGTATATCCCAGTATATCCCAGTATATCCCAGTACCCTTCTCCACCACGGCCAGCCGCAGGCTCTGGTTCCTGGCCAGGCTGTAGGTGTAGCCCAGTCCCTCCCAGTCCCTCCCAGTCCATCCCAGTGTATTCCAGTCCCTCTCAATCCCCTCCCAGTCCCTCCCAGTATATCCCAGTCCCCTCCCAGTCCCTCCCAGTATATCCCAGTCCCTCTCAATCCCCTCCCAGTCCCTCCCACTCTATCCCAATCCCTCCCAGCTTATCGCAGTCGCCTCCCAATCCCCTCCCAGTCCATCCCAGTCCCTCCCAATGCCCTCCCAGTATATCCCAGTATACCCCCAGTATATCCCAGTACCCTTCTCCACCACGGCCAGCCGCGAGGCTCTGGTTCCTGGCCAGGCTGTAGGGGTGCACCCCAGTCCCTCCCAGTCCATCCCAGTGTATCCCAGTCCATCCCAGTCCCTCCCAGTATATCCCAGTCGGCTCCAAATCCCCTCCCAGTCCCTTCCAGTCCCTCCCAATCCCCTCCCAGTTTATCGCAGTCGCTCCTAATCCCCTCCCAGTATATCCCAGTATATCCCAGTCCCTCTCAATCCCCTCCCAGTCCCTCCCACTCTATCCCAATCCCCTCCCAGCTTATCGCAGTCGCTCTCAATCCCCTCCCAGTCCATCCCAGTCCCTCCCAATCCCCCTCCCCAGTATATCCCACTCCATCCCAGTATATCCCAGTACCCTTCTCCACCACGGCCAGCCGCGAGGCTCTGGTTCCTGGCCAGGCTGTAGGTGTATCCCAGTCCCTCCCAGTCTATCCCAGTATATCCCAGTCCATCCCAATACCCTCCCAATCCCCTCCCACTCCCTCCCAATCCCCTCCCAGTATATCCCAGTGTATCCCAGTCGCTCCCAATCCCTTCCCAGTCCCTCCCAGTATATCCCAGTCCCTCCCAGTATATCCCAGTGTATTCCAGTCCCTCCCAATCCCCTCCCAGTCCATCCCAGTCCCTCCCAATCCCCTCCCAGTCCATCCCACTCTATCCCAATCCCCTCCCAGTCCCTCCCAGTATATCCCAGTCCCTCCCAGTCCCTCCCAGTATACCCCAGTCCCTCTCAATCCCCTCCCAGTCCATCCCACTCTATCCCAATCCCTTCCCAGCTTATCGCAGTCGCTCCCAATCCCCTCCCAGTCCATCCCAATGCCCTCCCAGTATATCCCAGTATATCCCAGTATATCCCAGTACCCTTCTCCACCACGGCCAGCCGCAGGCTCTGGTTCCTGGCCAGGCTGTACGTGTAGCCCTCGAAGGTCAGGTTGCGCCTCAGGCCGCACACGTAGTGCCCGGCGTGGGCGCGGCTCACGGCCGCCAGCCACAGCGACAGGTCCTGCAGGTCCCGCGTGCCCCGCGAGCCGTTCCAGGCCAGCACGTCCAGGAAGGGACCCGGGGCCACCCACTGCCCCTCCTCGGGGCTGTAGTGCAGGATCTGCGGGGAAAAAACGGGAAAAACCAGTAAAAACCAGTATGAACCAGTATGAACCAGTATAAACCAGTATGAACCAGTATGAACCAGTATGAGCCAATATGAATCATAATGGGCCCGGCGCCACCCACTGCCCCTCCTCGGGGCTGTAGTGCAGGATCTGCAAGGAAAAAATGGGAAAAACCAGTAAAAACCAGTAAAAACCAGTATGAACCAGTATGAACCAGTATGTAATGGTAAAAAACGGTATAAGCCAGTATAACTCAGAATGGAACAGGTGCCACCCACTGCCCCTCCTCGGGGCTGTAGTGCAGGATCTGCAGGGAAAATCCAGTAAAAACCAGTATAAACCAGTAAAAACCAGTATGAACCAGTAAAAACCAGTACAAGCAAGTATAAACGAGTATGAACGAGTACTGGCCCGGCGCCACCCACTGCCCCTTCTCGGGCTGTAGTGCAGGATCTGCGGGGAAAAAACGGGAAAAACCAGTAAAAACCAGTAAAAACCAGTATGAACCAGTAAAAACCAGTATGAACCAGTAAAAACCAGTATGAACCAGTATAAACCAGTATGAACCAGTATAAACCAGTATGAACCAGTATGAGCCAATATAAATCAAAATGGGCCCGGGGCCACCCACTGCCCCTCCTCGGGGCTGTAGCGCAGGATCTGCAGAGAAAACCAGTATAAACCAGTATATACCAGTATGTGCCAGTATAAACCAGTAAAAACCAGTATAAACCAGTATAAACCCAGTATAAACCAGTCCATCCCAGTCCCTCCCAGTTTAACCCCAGTCCATCCCAGTCCCTCCCAGTCCATCCCAGTCCCTCCCAGTCCATCCCAGTCCCTCCCAGTCCCCCTCAAACCCTTCCCAGTCCCTCCCAGTTGCCCTCAATGACCTCCCAGTGTCTCTCCAGCTCCCTCTGGTGGCAAATTGGGGAACTGCAGCGTCCTCCCAGTAACTCCCAGTAACTCCCAGTAACTCCCAGTCCATCCCAGTTTAATCCCAGTCCATCCCAGTCCTCTTCAAACCCCTCCCAGTCCATCCCAGTTCCTCCCAGTCCCTCCCAGTATAAACCAGTTCCCCTCATTGATCTCTCACTGCCCCTGCTGCTCCCCCTGGTGGAGAATTTGGGAATTGCAGCGTCCTCCCAGTAACTCCCAGTATAAACCAGTCCATCCCAGTATAAACCAGTAACCCCAAATCCCCTCTCAAACTCCTCTCAGTAACTCCCAGTATAAACCAGTCCATCCCAGTAACTCCCAGTCCATCGCAGTATAAACCAGTTCCCCTCATTGACCTCTCACTGCCCCTGCTGCTCCCCCTGGTGGCAAATTGTGGAACTGCAGCGTCCTCCCAGTAACTCCCAGTAACTCCCAGTAACTCCCAGCAACTCCCAGTCCCTCCCAGTCCCTCCCAGTACAAACCAGTTACCTTCTGGAAGTGGGGGGCCCCCTCGGGCCGGAAGAACCACTCGCTCTCGGCCTCGGCCGGGGTCTCGCTGCGCCGCTTGCAGGCGATGCAGAGCAGCCGGAACGGCGCCCCCAGCACGGCCTCGGTGCCCGAGGCCACCTCCACGCACCCCCCCAGGGCCCCCGACACTGCGGGCAGGGAAAGGGGGAGGGGTCAGGATTCCCAAAATTCCCAAAATTTCCCGAAATTCCCAAAAAAAACCCCGTGAAAATCTGTCGGGATTTGGGTAAAAAACGACAAAAATCCGTCCCTGAAATTGTTAAATTCTGCCCAAAATGAATCAAAGTCCAGCCCAAAATGTCCCCAAAAAACCCAAAAATTCACCCAAAAATGGGGAGGGGGAGAAGAGGATCGGGAATTCCCAAAATTCCCAAATTTTCCCCAAAAAATCCCAAAATTCCCAAAAAAATCTGTTGAGATTTGAGCGAAATTTGGGCAAAAATCTGACCTGAAATTATTAAATTCTGCCCAAATTTCAGCCAAAATAGACCCAAAATCCTCAGCCAGGGTCCCAAAAATGGGGAGGGGGAGAAGAGAATCGGGAATTCCCAAAATTCCCAAATTTTCCCCAAAAACTCCCAAAATTCCATCAAAATTTGGCCAAAATTTGGTCCAAAAATTATCAAAATTTGCCCAAAATGCATCAAAGTCCAGCCCAAAATGTCCCCAAAAAACCCAAAAATTCACCCGAAAATGGGGAGGGGGAGAAGAGGATCGGGAATTCCCAAAATTCCCAAAATTCCCAAAATTTCCCGAAATTCCCAAAAAAAACCCCGCGAAAATCCGTTGGGATTTGGGTAAAAAACGACAAAAATCCGTCCCTGAAATTATTAAATTCTGCCCAAAGTGGAGCCAAAATTCACCCTCAGGATCCCAAAAATGGGGAGAGGGAGAAGAGGATCGAAAATTCCCAAAATTCCCAAATTTTCCCCAAAAAAATCCCAAAATACATCAAAATTTGGCCAAAATTTGGTCCAAAAATTATCAAAATTTGCCCAAAATGCATCAAAGTCCAGCCCAAAATGTCCCCAAAAAACCCAAAAATTCACCCAAAAATGGGGAGGGGGAGAAGAGGATCGGGAATTCCCAAAATTCCCAAATTTTCCCCAAAAAATCCCAAAATTCCCAAAAAATATTGTTGAGATTTGAGCGAAATTCCCCAAAATTCCCCCAAAATTCCCCAAATTCTCCCCAAAAATTTGCCCCAAATGTCTCCCCCCACCAAAAAGAACAAAAATTGCCAAAAATCCAAAAAAAATCTGCCCAAAAAACTCCAAAAAGCCCCAAAATTGACCCAAAATTGGCCCAAAATTGGCCCAAAATTGGCGCGTTTGGACATTTTTGGGACATTTTTGGGACATTTTTGGGAAATTTTGGGACATTTTGGGGTCCCAGGTGACATTTGGGGACATTTTGGGACATTTTTGGGACATTTGGGGACATTTTGGGACATTTTTGGGACATTTTGGGACATTTTTGGGACATTTTTGGGACATTTTTGGAGATTTTTAGGGTTCCCAGGTGACATTTTTGGGACATTTTGGGACATTTGGGGTCCCCCAGGTGACATTTAGGGACATTTTGGGACATTTTGGGACATTTTTAGGGACATTTTCGGGATCTCAGGTGACATTTTTGGGGGTCCCAGGTGACATTTTGGGACATTTTTGGGACATTTTTGGGACATTTTGGGGTCCCAGGTGACACTTTTGGGGTCCCAGGTGACATTTTGGGGACATTTTTGGGGACATTTTGGGGGTCCCAGGTGACATTTTGGGACATTTTTGGACATTTCGGTGTCCCAGGTGCCATTTTTGGGGACATTTGGGGACATTTGGGACACTCCGGTGACATTCGGGGGTCCCGAACTCACCCTGGACGAGCCCGAGCAGCAGCGGCAGCAACATGGCGGCACTTCGGCACTTTCCGGACACCTTCGGCACTTTCCGGAAACCTTCGGCCCTTTCCGGAAACCTTCGGCCCTTTCCGGAAACCTTCGGCCCTTTCCGGAAACCTTCGTCCCTTTCCCGACACCTTCGGCACTTTCCGGACACCTTCGGCACTTTCCGGACACCTTCGGCCCTTTCCCAACACCTTCGTCCCTCTCCGGACACCTTCGGCTCTTTCCGGACACCTTCGTCCCTTTCCGCCTTTCCCGAACCCCTTCCCTCTATTTCCGGCCCGGTTCCGCTATTTCCGCTCCGCTTCGGCTCTTTCCGTCCTCCCTTCGTTTCTTCGGCTCTTTCCGTCTCTTTTCGCCCGCGGTTCTGATTTTTTCCGCCCCAGTTCAGCCCAGTTCAGCCCAGTTCAGCCCAGTTCAGCGGCTGCGGCCGCCTCTCAGCCCCCTGCCCGGCCCATGGGCGCCTCCCCGGCGGCGGGAGGAGGATGAGGAGGAGGAGGAAGAGCCCTCACGGCATGGCCGGACCCTCCTCGGGGTCCGCTCCGGTTCCTCTCCGCTTCCTCTCCGGTTCCTCTCCGGTTCCTCTCCGGTTCCTCTCCGGTTCCTCTCCGGTTCCGCCGTTCGGGTGTTTTCGGCTCCGCTTCGGCTCTTTCCGCCTCTTTTCGGCCCGGCGCACTGCGGCGCCCGAGGGGGGGGGCGGGGCAGGCGGGATGACGTCACGGCGTGGGCGTGGCTTAACGCAAAGATGGAAAATTCCCGCCCCGTGTCCCCAAAAAAGTCGCGATGTCGCCGCGATGTCGCCGCGATGTCGCCGCGATGTCGTCGCGGTGTCGCCGCGATGTCGCCGCGGTGTCGTTTGCACAACTCGAGCTCCGGCTCGTCCTTTTCGGACACCCAAAGTGTCCCCAGAGTCCCCTCCGGTGTCCCCAATTCTGTCCCAGTGTCCCCAAATTTGTCCCCGTAGTCCATCCCAGTGTCCCCCAATTCTGTCCCAGTGTCCCCAATTCTGTCCCCAGTGTCCATCCCAGTGTCCCCAAGTCCCTCCCAGTGTCCCACAGTGATGTCCCAGTGTCCCCAGCTCTGTCCCTGTGTCCATCCCAGTGTCCCCAAAGTGTCCCGTGTCCATCCCAGTGTCCCCAAGGCCCACCCCAGTGTCCCCAAAATGTCCCCGTGTCCCTCCCAGTGTCCCCAAGGCCACCCCAGTGTCCCCAAATCTGCCCCCGTGTCCCTCCCAGTGTCACCAGAAATGTCCCCACGTCCCCAGGGGATGTCCTCAAGTCCCTCCCAGTGTCCCCAAAGTGTCCCCAAAGTGTCCCAAATTCCCTCCCAGTGTCCCCGTGTCCCTCCCAGTGTCCCCAGTGATGTCCCAGTGTCCCCAAATCTGCCCTGTGTCCCTCCCAGTGTCACCAGAAATGTCCCCAAGTCCCTCCCAGTGTCCCCAAAATGTCCCCCAAAATGTCCCCGTGTCCATCCCAGTGTCCCCAATTCTGTCCCAGTGTCCCCACCTCTGTCCCTGTGTCCCTCCCAGTGTCCCCAAAGTGTCCCAAGTCCCTCCCAGTGTCCCTAGCGCCATCCCCCAGTGACATTCCAGTGTCCCCAAGGCCACCTCAGTGTCCCCAAGTGTCCCCAAAATGTCCCCAAAGTGTCCCGTGTCCCTCCCAGTGTCCCCAAGGCCACCCCAGTGTCCCCAAATCTGCCCCCGTGTCCCTCCCAGTGTCACCCAGAAATGTCCCCCGTCCCCAGGGGATGTCCTCAAGTCCCTCCCAGTGTCTAAAATGTCCCAAAGTGTCCCAAATTCCCTCCCAGTGTCCCGTGTCCTCCCAGTGTCCCCAGTGATGTCCCAGTGTCCCAAATCCCCTGTGTCCCTCCCAGTGTCACCAGAAATGTCCCAAGTCCCTCCCAGTGTCCCAAAATGTCCCCAAAATGTCCCGCGTGTCCCATCCCAGTGTCCCCAAAATCTGCGTGTCCCTCCCCGTGTCCCCAAAGTGTCCCCAAGTCCTCCCAGTGTCTAGCATGCATCCCCAGTGAGCATCCGCGGCACAAGGCACGCCCAGTGTCCCCAAAGTGTCCCCAAAAATGTCCCCAAAGTGTCCCCGTGTCCCTCCCAGTGTCCCCAGGTCCTCCCAGTGTCCCCAAGCTGTCCCAAAGTGTCCCGAGCCCCTCCCAGTGTGCTAGCATGCATCCCCAGTGACATCCCAGTGTCCTCAAGCCCCTGCCAGTGTCCCCAAAGTGTCCTCAAGGCCGCAGCAATGCAATGGCCT
>JAPFBE010000957.1:0-18665 GCA_034336665.1 Luscinia megarhynchos | reverse complement strand
GGTGCCACCCCCTGGGCTGGTGTCACCCCCAGAGCTGGTGCCACCCCCTGAGCTGGTGGCATTCCAGCTGCAGCTGCCACCCCCAGAGCTGCTGTCCCCCCCGAGGCCGGTGTCCCCCCCAGAGCTGGTGGCAGTGCCACTCCCTCGCTGCCACCCCCGGCCCCTCGGCGCCCCCCCGGTGCCCCCCTGTGGCTGCGTCCCCACGGCCCTCGCCCTCGCCCCCCTCGCAGCCGCAGGGTGTCCCCCCTCACGCCCGGGTGGCTCATGGTGGCTCCTGCGCTTCTCTCCGCCGTCCCCTCCGGCCACCTGCAGGACACGGGCGGTGCTAGGCGGTCCGGCTCCCCGGACCCCCCAGCTGACAGACACTTACCGCGGGTGGCACGGGGGACACTCGTCCCGGGGTCCTCTGTGGGAGCCCCCCAGAGCTGCTCGGGCGCTCTCGGTGACACCGCAGGGGACATCGGGGGGGGGGACACTGTCCGGGAGCCCCTCGGCTGTGGGGGAGCAAGGGGGGTCACTGCCGCGGGTGGGGGGCGGGCTGGGGGGGCAAGGGGGCGGTTTGGGAGGGTCAGGGGCAGTTTTGGGGGTCAGGGCAGTTTTAGGGGGTCAGGGGCAGTTTTGGGGGCACTGGGAACAGTCTTGAGGGGCTGGGAACAGTTTTAGGGGCAGTTTTGGGGACAGTTGTGGATATCCAGGGACAATTTTCGGGGCAGGTTTGGGGTGTCCAGGGCAGTTTTGGGGGAGCAGTTTTAGTGTCCGGGGGCAGTTTTGGGGGGAAGTTTTTGGTGTACAGGGGCAGTTTTGGGGGGAAGTTTTAGGGGGCAGTTTTGGGTGTCCAGGGACAGTTTTAGGGCCAGTTTTGGGGATCTAGAGGCACTTTTAGGGGGGAGTTTTAGGGGACAATTTTGGAGTGTCCAGGGACAGTTTTAGGGCCAGTTTTGGGGGCAGTTTTTGGGGGCATTTTTGGATATCCAGGGGCAGTTTTGGGGGGCCAGTTTTTGGTGCCCAGGACAGTTTTAGGGACAATTTTAGGGGACAATTTTGGGTATCCAGGGCCAGTTTCGGGGCAGTTTTAGGGTCCATTTTAGGGGCCACTTTGGATATCCAAGGGCAGATTTGGATATCCACAGGCAGTTTGGGTATCCAGGGACAGTTTTAGGGGAAATTTTGAGTGCCCAGGGCCAGTTTTTGGGGGGGCACTATTTGGGTGTCCAGAGGCAGTTTTAGAGCCAGTTTTGGGGGGCAGTTTTGGATATCCAGGGCCAGTTTGGGGGGACAGTTTTGGATATCCAGGGACAATTTTGGGGGCAGTTTTGGATATCCAGGGGCAGTTTTAGGGCCAGTTTTGGGTGCCCAGGGACTGTTTTGGGGCAGTTTTAGGGTAAGTTTTAGGGCTTTGACTTTTGGATATCCAGGGGCAGTTTTGGGGGGAAGTTCTGGGTGTCCAGGCTCAATTTTGGGGGACACTTTTGGACATCCAGGGAAGTTTTGGGGGACAGTTTTGGATATCCAGGGACAATTTTGGGGGCAGTTTTGGATATCCAGAGCCAGTTTGGGGGACAGTTTTGGATATCCAGGGACAATTTTGGGGGGCAGTTTTGGATATCCAGAGCCAGTTTTGGGGGTCAGTTTTGGATACCCAGGTACAATTTTGGGGGACACTTTTGGACATCCAGAGCCAGTTTTGGGGCCAGTTTTGGGTGCCCAGGGGCAGTTTTGGGGGGCAGTTTTGGGTGTCCAGGCTCAATTTTGGGGGTCAGTTTTGGACATCCAGAGCCAGTTTAGGGGGACAGTTTGGACATCCAGGCACAATTTTGGGGGACACTTTTGGACATCCAGTCACAATTTTGGGGGACACTTTTGGACATCCAGGGACAATTTTAGGGGGCAGTTTTGGACATCCAGAGCCAGTTTTGGGGGTCAGTTTTGGACATCCAGTCACAATTTTGGGGGACACTTTTGGACATCCAGGGGCAATTTTGGGGGGACAGTTTTCGGTGCCCAGGGCCAGTCTGGGGGGCACTTTGGGGGTCTCACCAGGCCCGGGCAGGGGCTGCTCCCGCAGCAGCTGCTGCCTGACGTGCTGATCCACCTCGGTGTCCTCGCTCTCGGGGCCCCCCCGGCCCTCGGGGCCCCCCCGGCTCTCCGCCTGCCGCCTCTCCCTCGTCTTCCTCACCAGCGCCAGCCGGTCCCGGATGGACTTGGCCACGGCCTTGGAGTCACTCTCGTGGAAGAACCCGGACTTCACCTGGGGAGCAGAATTTGGGGTGTCCAGCGGGGCTCAGGGTCAGTTCCAGGGGGTCCCAGAGGGAATTTGGGGTGCCCAGGGGGGCTCAGGGTCAGTTCCAGGGTGTCCCAGAGGGAATTTGGGGTGTCCAGGAGGGGCTAAGGAGGAATTTGGGGTGTCCAGGGGGCTCAGGGTCAGTCCCAGGAGGAATTTGGGGTGCCCAGGGGTCCCAGGGGGAATTTGGGGTGTCCAGGGGGCCTCAGGGGTCAGTTCCAGGGGGGTCCCAGAGGGAATTTGGGGGGTGTCCAGGGGGGCTCAGGAGTCAGTTCCAGAGGGGAATTTGGGGTGTCCAGGGGTCCCAGGGGGAATTTGGGGTGTCCAAGGGGGCTCAGGGTCAGTTCCAGGGGGTCCCAGAGGGGAATTTGGGGGGTGTCCAGGGGGGCTCAGGGTCAGTTCCCAGGGGGGAATTTGGGGGTGTCCAGGGGGGCTCAGGGGTCAGTTCCAGGAGGAATTTGGGGAGTGTCCAGGGGGTCCCAGAGGGGAATTTGGGGGTGTCCAGGGGGGGCTCAGGAGGAATTTGGGGTGTCCAGGGGGCTCAGGGTCAGTTCCAGGGGGGAATTTGGGGGGGTGTTGGTTGTGGGACAAGTTCAAGGTGAGGTTGAAGGATCAGTTTTGGGGGAAAGAGATTCCAGGTGAGGTTAACAGATGAATTTTGGGATGTCAGTTTTGGGACAGGTTCAAAGTGAGATTCAAGGATGAATTTTGGGGTGTCAGTTTTGATAAGGGTGCCAGTTTTGAGAGTGGTTCAAGGTGAGGTTTTGGGATCAATTTTGGGGGAGAGGCTCAAGCTCAAGAACAAATTTTGGGGTGACTTTTGCTCTGGAAGGGGCTCAAGAAGACTTTGGAGGCACCAGCCGTTGTGTTCCTGGATGGATTTTGGGGTGCCACCGCCTTTGGGGGCGCTCAGGACGAGCTGAACCCACAATTTGGGAGAGAACCGAGGGAATTTCGGGGTGACCCCCTCACCATCTCGTAGGCCACCTCCTCGGGGACGTCGGCCTCCAGGTTGAAGCTGAACTCGATGGCCTCGTTGTCCTTGTGCTTGCCCTTGAGCTTTTTGGGGTCCTCGACCCAGAGGCGCAGCGCCAGCGCCGCCTCCAGCCCCGCGTCGTCCTCGGCCAGCTCCACGCGCAGCCCCGTGTCCTCGGCGAAGAAGGCGTGGTCCAGCAGGTCCCGGATGGACAGCCTGGGGGGCAGGGGGTCACTCGTGTGGGCAGTGGGGGCAGTGTGGGCAGTGTGGTCACTTTGGCCAGTGGGGTCACTCGTGTGGGCAGTGGGGTCAGTGTGGGCAATGTGGGCAGTCAGTGTGGGCAGTGTGGTCACTCAGTGGGGTCAGTGTGGTCACTCAGTGTGGGCAGTGTGAGCAGTCAGTGTGGGCAGTGTGGTCACTTTGGCCAGTGGGGGTCACTCGTGTGGGCAGTGGGGGGCAGTGTGGGCAGTCAGTGTGGGCAGTGTGGTCACTCAGTGGGGGCAGTGGGGGGCAGTGTGGGGCAGTCAGTGTGGGCAGTGTGGTCACTCAGTGGGGTCAGTGTGGTCACTCAGTGTGGGCAGTATGAGCAGTCAGTGTGGGCAGTGTGGTCACCCAGTGTGGGCAGTGGGTCAGTGTGGGCAGTCAGTGTGGGCAGTGGGGTCACTTTGGCCAGTGGGGGTCACAGTGTGGGCAGTGGGGTCAGTCAATGTGGGCAGTGTGGTCAGTCGTCAGTTTGGTCAGTGTGGGCAGTGTGATCTGTCAGTATGGTCAGTGTGGTCACTCAGTGTGGTCAGTGTGAGCAGTCAGTGTGGGCAGCAGGGGCAGTGGGCAGTGTGGTCACTCAGTGTAGGCAGTGGGGTCAGTCAGTGTGGTCAGTGTTGTCAGTGTGGTCAGTGGTCAGTCAGTGGTCAGTGGGTCAGTGCTCAGTGTGGTCAGTCAGTGTGGTTGGCAAGTAGGTCAGTGTGGTTAGTGGGGTCAGTGTGGTCAGTCACTATGGGCAGTGTAGTCAGTGGTCAGTGTGGGCAGTGGGTCAGTGTGGTCACTCAGTGTGGTCACTCAGTGTGGTCAGTGGTCAGTGTGGGCAGTGTGGTCACGCAGTTTAGGCAGTGTGGTCACTCAGTATGGTCACTCAGTATGGGCAGTCAGTGTGGGCAGTGTGGTCACTCAGTGTATGTAGTGTGCTCAGTGGTCAGTGTGCTCCAGTGTGGTCAGTGTAGTCACTCAGTGTGGGCAGTGTGGTCAGTCAGTGTAGTCACTCAGTGTGGTCAGTGTGGGCAGTTAGTGGGTCAGTGTGGTCACTCAGTGTGGTCACTCAGTGTGGTCAGTGTGGTCACTCAGTGTGGTCACTCAGTGTGTTCAGTGGGTCAGTGTGGTCACTCAGTGTAGGTAGTGTGGTCAGGGGTCAGTGTGCTCAGTGGTCAGTTGTCAGTGTGGTCAGTCAGTGTGGTCAGAGGTCAGTCAATGGTCAGTCTGGTCAGTGGTCAGTCAGTGGTCAGTGGGTCAGTGCTCAGTGTGATCAGTCAGTGGACAGTGGTCAGCAGCCAGCAGTGCTCAGTGGACAGCAGTCAGTCAATGGTCAGTGGTCAGTCAGTGGTCAATGGTCATTCAGTGGTCAGCAGTCAGTGGTCAGTCAGTGGTCAGTGGTCAGTGGTCAGCAGTCAATGGTCAGTCAGTGGTCAGCGGTCAGTGGTCAGTGGCTGGTCAGTGGCCATCCCCCAGCCCAGCCCCACCTCTCGGCCTTGTTCTGCCGGATGCAGCCCTCGATGATCTCCTTCACCTCGGGGTCCGACACCTTGTGGAAACTCGCCGGCTTGATGCCCTGGGGGGACACGGGGGACGGTTCGGGGGCTGGGGGCAGCCCGGGGATCACACTGGTGGCAGAGGGGGGCAGTTTTGGAGGTCTGGGGGGGCAGTTTTGGGGGTCTGGGGGCAGTTTTGATGGGTTTGGGGGTAGTTTTGGGGGAGCCAGTTTACAGTGTCCAGGAACAGTTTTGGGGAACAGATTTAGGGGCAGTTTTGGATATTCAGGGACAGATTTAAGGAGCACATTTGGGTGTCCGGGGGCACTTTTGGGGGGCACTTTTGGGTGTCCAGGGGGCAGTTTTGGGGGGCTGGGGCAGTTTTAGGAGCACTGGGGACAGTTTTGAGGGGCTGGGGGCAGTTTTGGAGGGCAGTTTTGAGTATCCAGGGCCAACTTTGGGGGACAGTTTTAGGGGCAGTTTTGCGTGTCCAGGGGCAGTTTCAGGGGGCACTTTTGGGTGTCCAGTTTGGGTATCCAGGGGGCAGTTTTGGGGGACGGGGGGCTGAGGGGGTCTCGGGGCTCGCCGTGCCACCCACGCTGGTGACTTTGCGGTAGATCTGCGCGGCGTTCTGGCACTCGGAGTACGGGTACTCAGACGTGCCCATCTCCAGCATGCACATCCCGAAGGCGTAGACGTCCACGGACTCATCGTAGCGCTCCTCGTACATCTCGGGGGCCATGAACTCGGGGGTCCCTGGGGGGGTGGGGGTGTGTTGGGTTGGTGTGGCCAGAAACGTGGATTCTGTCACCAACTGTGGCACATACTATCTGCTAATGGGTCGTCTTTAAAACCAGCTGAGACAATAATTTTTATCTTTTCCACAGCCCATCCTTCTTCCAGGAGATATCTCCTGTTAATGGGCCAGGTGTTAAACCAGGTGAGCAGTGATCCTGATCTCTGTGGAGATCTCTCCTATTAATGGGCCAGGTGTTAAAAACCAGGTAAGGCAATCATCTTTATCTTTGCACAGCCCATCCACCCTTCAGGAGATATCTCCTGTTAATGGGCCAGGTGTTAAAAACCAGCTGGGGCAATCACCTTTATCTTTTCACAGCCCATCCCTCCTCCAGGAGATATCTCCTGTTAATGGGCCAGGTGTTAAAAACCAGCTGGGGCAATCATCTTTATCTTTTCACAGCCCATCCCTCCTCCAGGAGACATCTCCTGTTAATGGGCCAGGTGTTAAACCAGGTGAGCAGTGATCCTGATCTCTGTGGAGATATCTCCTGTTAATGGGCCAGGTGTTAAAAACCAGGTAAGGCAATCATCTTTATCTTTTCCACATCCCATCCTCCCTCCAGGAGATATCTCCTGTTAATGGGCCAGGTGTTAAACCAGGTGAGCAGTGATCCTTATCTGTGTGGAGAAATCTCCTGTTATTGGGCCAGGTGTTAAACCAGCTGGGGCAATCATCTTTGTCTTTCACAGCCCATCCTCCCTCCAGGAGATATCTCCTGTTAATGGCCATTGAGTCCCAGTACTTGACTGATAAAATTACATCATCCCACTGGGAGATGCTCCAGCCAGGGGGAGGAGCCAAGCCTTTCCTGCCTAGATGAAAACTGAGATTTTGGACAGCAAGTTATCCATCTTTCCACTGGATTCCAGAGGAAACTGGACCTTTCCACATCATCCCTGGACCTTCAGAGGAAAACTGTAACACTGCTTCAGCTGAACCACATCCGCCACTGCAGGAGGATGCAGCCACCATTGAATGGCACTGCTGCCAACAGCCTGACTGACTGACGGGTGTCAGCTTGGATTCTGACTCTGGCAGTTTTGGGATTGTTCTTTGTAATAATGCATTTCTATTTTAATTTTCCTAGTAAAGAACTGTTATTCCTAATCTCCATATCTTTGCCTGAGAGCTCCTTAATTTCAAAATTATAACAATAAATTAGGAGGGAGGGGGTTCACATTCTCCATTTCAAAACTGTAATAATTTGGAGGGAGGGGATTTATATTCTCCATCTCAAAACTAATAATTTAGAGGAAGGGGGTTCACATTCTCCATTTCAAAGAGAATCTTCTGCCTTTACTGGCAGACACCTGCCCTCCAAAGCAGGCCAGGGGTCGGGGGTCCCTCGGGGCGCCCCCGGTCCGCGCCGCGCTCACCGATGACGCTCTTGGCGAAGGACGTGCGCATGAGCGTGGCCAGCCCCAGGTCGCCGATCTTGACGGAGCCCGTGGGGCCGGTGATGAAGATGTTGTCGCACTTGAGGTCGCGGTGGATGATGGGCGGCGTCCTGGTGTGCAGGAACTGCAGCCCCTTCAGGATCTGCCGGCACCAGCTGCGCAGCACCTTGGGCTTCATCACCTTGAACCTCTTGAGGTACCTGCGGGGTGCCGTCAGCCGCGCCCTGAGCGTCCCCAGCTGTCCCCCAGCATCCCCAACTCACGTTTTGAGGGTGCCCGAGGTCATGAGCTCGGTGACGAGCACGATGCACTTCTTGCCGCGCAGCGAGGACTCCCAGGAGTCGTAGAAGCGGACGATGTTGGGGTGCTGCAGCCCCTTGAGCATCTCGGCCTCCTCCTTGAAGCGCTGCTGCTCCGCCTTGGTCAGTTTGCGGTCCTGGGGTGTGGACACGGCACAAAGGGCGGCGGTGTTAGTGCTGCAGGGCGGGGTTAGGGGCAGCAGTGCCAGCCCCGGGATTGTCCCCATCATCATCATCATCATCATTCTCCAACCCCAGAACCATCATCATCATCATCATCAGCATCATCATCACTGTCATTATCCAACCCCAGAATCATCCTCATCATCCTCCAACCCCAGAACCATCATCATCATTCTTTAACCAACCCCAGTGCTCATCATCATCATCATCATTCTCCAATCCCAGAATCATCATCCTCATCATCCTCCAACCCCAGAATCATCATCATCATCATCATCATCATCATCATCATCATCACTGTCATTGTCATTATCCAACCCCAGAATCATCATCATCATCATCATCATTGTTATCTTTGTCATCATTGTCATCATCATTCTCCAATCCCAGGATTGTCATCATCATCGTCATCACTGTCATTGTCATTATCCAACCCCAGAATCATCATCATCATCATCGTCATTGTCATCATCATCATCCTCCAACCCCAGAACCATCATCACCACCATCATCATCGTTTTTATTGTCATTCTCCAACCCCGGTGTCATCGTCATCATCATCATCATCATAGTTGATATCATTGTCATCATTGTCATCATCATTCTCCAATCCCAGAATCATCATCGTCATCATTCTTTAACTCCAGTGTCATCATCATCATCATCATCATCGTCATTGTCATCATAATTCTCCAATCCCAGGATAATCATCGTCATCATCGTCATCCTCCAACCCCAGAATCATCGTCATCCTCCAACCCCAGAATCATCGTCATCATCGTCATCATCATCATTCTCCAATCCCAGGATTATCATCATCATCATCATCATCACCAATTCCAATATCTGTTCAAGCACCATCACCTTCAACATCATCATTTCTAAATTCCAGACTCATTATCATCACCATCATCATCCTCAAACCCCAGGGTAGCACCATCCTCATCCTCATCCCAGGACCACCACTGCCACTCCCCATCCCCAGTATCACCATCATCATCATCAATCATCATCATCATCATCATCATCATCTCCCAACTCCAGGGTCATGATCCTCACCCCCAAAACTCCATCATCATCATCATCATTTCTAAATTCCAGAGTTACTATTATCGCCATCACCATCATCATCCTCAAACTTCCGGGTTGCCACCATCCTCATCCTCATCCTCATCCCAGGACCACCACTGCCACTCCCAATCCCCAGTATCACCATCATCATCATCGTTATCATCATCATCAATCATCATCATCATCATCTCCCAACTCCAGGGTCATGATCCTCACCCCCAAAACTCCATCATCATCATCATCATTATCATCATCATCATCCTCCAACTCTAGGGTCATTATCCTCACCCCCAAACTCCATCATCATCATCATCATCATCACCATCATCATCATCATCATCCAACCCCAGAATTATCATCATCATCACCACCATCATCAATTCCAATATCTGTTCAAGCACCATCACCATCACCATCATCATCATCCCCAACTCCAGGGCCACCTCCCTCACCCCAATTTCAGGGCCACCATTTTGGGGGACGAATGGCTCCATTTGGGGAGGAGTTGAGGGGATTTGGGGTGCAGAGGTGGGAGAGGGGTCACCTGTGGGGCTCGTGGTGAATTCGGGGTCTCAGTTTGAGGGAGTTCATGGTGAATTTTGGGGTGTCCCCATCTTTGGGGGTTCATGATGAATTTCGGGGTTTCCCCATCTTTGGGAAGGGGCTCAAGATGAGCTGAAAAGTTCATGGGTGGATTTTGGGGATCACTGATATCAGAAAAGCCTCGAGCTGAGCTTGAGGGATCAATCCCAGTTTTGGAAAAGCTTCAACACAATTTGAGGGCTCAGTGATGAATCTGATGGGTCAGTGATGAATTTTGGGGTGTCCCCATCTTTGGGAAGGGTTCAAGATGAGCTCAAAAACCAACTGTGTGATCCAAGGGTGGATTTTGGGGATCACTGATATCAGAAAAGCCTCGAGCTGAGTTTGAGGGACCAATCACAGCTTTTGGGAAAGACTTCAAACATCCATTTTGAGGGAGCCAGTGATGAATTTGAGGCTCATGATGAATTTGAGGGGGTTCAAGTGATAATTTTGGGGTGTCCCCTGTTTGGGAGGGGTTCAAGATGAGCTCAAAGAAACAACTGTGATTCCAAGGGGTGGATTTTGGGGATCACTGATATCAGAAAAGCCTCGAGCTGAGCTTGAGGGACCAATCACAGCTTTGGAAAAGATTCAACATCAATTTTGAGGAGCCAGTGGTGAATTTGAGGGCTCATGATGAATTTGAGGGGGTTCATGATAATTTTGGGGTGTCCCCCTGTTTGGGAGGGGCTCAAGATGAGCTGAAAAGTTCATGGGTGGATTTTGGGGATCACTGATATCAGAAAAGCCTCGAGCTGAGCTTGAGGGATCAATCCCAGTTTTGGAAAAGCTTCAACACAATTTGAGGGGGTTCATGATGAATTTGAGGGGGTTCATGATGAATTTTGGGGTGTCTGAGTTTGGGAGAGCTTCAAGGTGAGCTCAAAGAACCAACTGTGTGATCCAAGGGTGGATTTTGGGGATCACTGATATCAGAAAAGCCTCGAGCTGAGCTTGAGGGACCAATCACAGCTTTGGAAAAGATTAAACATCAATTTTTGAGGATGAATTTGAGGGGGTTCATGATGAATTTTGGGGTGTCCCCGTTTTTGGGAGGGGCTCAAAGTGAGCTGAAAAGTTCATGGGTGGATTTTGGGGATCACTGATATCAGAAAAGCCTCGAGCTGAGTTTCAGGAGCCACCCACGGCTTTAATAAGTTTGTAATAACTTCAACCCCAACTCGAGAATCCAATCACGGGATCCATGACAAATTTCGGGGTGTCCCCATTTCAGAAAACCTTCAACCCCCCAAAAAACCCAACCCAGCTCCCACCACACATCCTCCTCATCAAGAACCCAAATTTCACGATCCCCAGCCCCCCAAAATTCACCCCCAGGTTTGGGGCTCACCTGTAACTCACACCAGGTCACCCCCAAAATTCACCCCCGGGTTCAGGGCACCCCTCAAACCTCCTCAAAATTCACACCCCCGGGTTTGGGGCTCACCTGCCACCCCCAGGCCCCCAAAATTCACCCCCTCGGGGTTCGGGGCACCCCCCAAGCCCCCCAAAATTTACCCTGGGATTTGGGGCTCACCTGCAGCTCACCCCAGGCACCCCAAACCCCAAAAAATTCACCTGCAGCTCACAGCAGACCACCCCAAAACCCCCAAAATTCACCTGCAGCTCACACCAGGCACCCCAAAACCCCCAAAATTCACCTGCAGCTCACACCAGGCACACTAAACCCCCAAAATTCACCTACAGCTCATACCCAGGCCCCAAACCCCCAAAAATTCACCTGCAGCTCACACCAGGCCCCCCAAACCCCCCAAAATTCACCTCCGCAGCTCACCAGGTCACACCAGGCCCCCAGTCTACCAAGACTCACCTGCAGCTCACACCAGCTCCATAGACCCCCAAGATTCACCTGCAGCTCACACCAGGCCCCCAAATCCCCCAAAATTCACCTGCAGCTCACACCAGGTCCCCTAAATCCCCCAAAATTCACCTGCAGCTCAACCCCAGGCCACCCCAAACCCCCAAAAATTCACCTGCAGCTCACACCAGGAACTCCCAGACCCCCAAAATTCACCTGCAGCTCACACCAGGCACCCCAAACCCCCAAAATCCAGCTGGGCTCACCTGCAGCTCACACCAGGCCACCCCAAACCCCCAAGGGGTCACCTGCCAGCTCACAGGCCCCCAAACCTCCCAAAATTCACCTGCAGCTCACAGGACCAGACCCCCAAGTTCACCTGCAGCTCACCAGACCCCAAACCCCAAAGGTCACCTGCGCTCAACCCGGGCACCTCCCAAAGCTAGATTCAGCTTTCGGGGCTCACCTGCAGCTCACGCCAGGCCCCAAACCTCCCAAAGGGTCACCTGCAGCTCACACCAGGGTCCACGAGACCCCAAAGTCACCTACAGCTCACAGCTAGACCCCCAAAATTCACCTGCAGCTCACACCCGGGCACCCCAAACCCCCAAAAAATTCACCTGCAGCTCAACCCAGGGTGCTGAGCCCCCAAGTTCGGCTCAGGGGCTCACCTACAGCTCACACCAGGCCCCAAACCTCCCAAGATTCACCTGCAGCTCACACCAGGTCCCCCAAACCCCCAAAGATCCACTCGGGGCTCACCTGCAGCTCACACCAGGCGCCCCAGACCCCCTCAAGTTCACCTGCAGCTCACACCCGGGGCACCCCCAAACCCCCAAAATTCACCTGCAGCTCAGCAGGTCACCCCAAAGCCCCCAAAATCCAGCTCGGGGCTCACCTGCAGCTCACACCAGGCCCCCAAACCTCCCTAAAATTCACCTGCAGCTCACACCAGGGCCCCCAGACCCCCAAAATTCACCTACAGCTCCACCAGGCCACCCCAAAGCAAAGGTTCTGCGGCTCACGGGTCCCCAAACCCCCAAAATCAGCTCGGGGCTCACCTGCAGCTCACACCAGGCACCCCAAACCCCCAAAATCCAGCTCGGGGCTCACCTGCAGCTCACACCAGGCCACCTCCACCCAGGTGTCGGTGTCGAAGCCCTTGAAGACGGTTTTGAAGGCTCCTCGCCCCAGCTCGATGTCGAATTTGAGGAAGCGGCCGCCGGGCGAGGTGGCCACGGCCTTCATCTCCGCCTCCTCCTCCTCGCCCCCGCCCGGCCGGGGGTCGCCCCGCGGGCCGGGGTCGCCGCCGCGCTCGCCCCGCTCCTCCTCCTCCAGCACCTCCACGCTCTTCACGGGCGCGTTTTTGGGGGCGTTTGAGGGTCCCCAAATCGGCGGCCATGGTTGGTGCCCCTCCACCACCCGAAAATTTTGAGGGGGTGACCCCCCCGCCCCTCCCCGCCGCCCCCTCCCCAGCGCGAGGTGCCGCTATGGGTGGGAGGGGCGTCCGGGGGGTTTAGGGAGGGTCTGGGGGGTTTAGGGGGGTCTGGGGGGTCACCTCGATTTTAGGGGTGTCCCCCGTCCCCCCTCGGGTGTCACCGGCGGTGGCCGCGTCACCCCTCCCCCGTGAGCAAGAAGCTTCGGTGGGGTGGGGGTGGGGGAGAGGGAGATCAATGCGGCCAGCAGGGTTGAGTGGGGGTCCCCGAGGGGTGGGGGCATCCCGGCCCCAGCGGCTGCTCTTTCCTGCGGGCAGGATCCGTGCCACTTCGAGATGCTGGGGCACCAGGGACAGGTGCTGGCCACCACGAGGGATCACCACGTGCCTGGGGTCCATGTGCCGGATTCCGGATCCATGGCCCCAGACCTGGGTCGCCTGTGCCACGTCTGTGCCCCTGCCCCCATCCATGTGTGCCCCTGTGCTGTTGTCCTGGGGCCAGCCTGTGGGCATGCCCCTGGGGCCGGCCAGTGCCCCATGCCTGTGGCCATCCGGCCCCATGCCAGCCTGTGCTGCGGCCCTTCGGGGTCCCCGTGCCTATGTCCCCTGTTGTGCCTTCGTCCTTGTGCCGTGCCCTGTCACTGTGCCATGTCCACTGTGCCTGTCCTGTCCTGTGCGTCCATATCCTGTCGCTGTGTGTCCCCATGTCCCCTTGTGCTGTGCCCCATATGCCCCATGTTCATCCTGTGCCATGTCCGTCCTGTGCTATGCCCTGGCCCCTGTCTGGACTGTCCTGTCCCTGTGCCCCATCTGTTGACCCGTGTCGCCTCCATATCCCTGTGCCCCATATCCCCGATGCCTCCATGTCCCCGTGTATCCCCTGTGTCCATATCCTGTATATCCCCCTGTGCCCCCATGTCCTCCTGTGCATCCATGTCCCCTGGCCATCCCCCTGGTGCCCCATGGCCCCAGGACTCTCGCGCGATCGTGATCGTCGCCAGGGGCTGTGGTCCCGCCCCGCCTCTGGGCCGAGACCCCGCCCCATGCCACGCCCACCCTGGACTCCATGCCAATCTGCGCCCGCCCTCGGTTGCCCCGCCCCGCCCATCGCGGGCTCGGCGCTCGATCTGCGCCAGTGGCTCAGCCGCGCTCGGCGCTCGGCCCCGCGGCCTGCGCAGCGCCCTCATGGCGGCCCCCGGCGCGGAGGCGCGGGCGCTGTTCGCCGAGGGCGTGCGGGCCGTGCTGGGCGGCTGGGCGGCGCTGCAGGTGAGGGGCACACCTGGGGACCGCTGCGAGCTGTGCTGGGGGGCGGGCGGATGGCCGGGGGGGGGGCTCCGGGGACAGCGCCCGGTGTCCCCATGTCCCCCCGGGTGTCCCCGCAGCTGGCGGTGGCGCAGGGCTTCGGGGGCCCGCAGGGCGCCGAAAAAGCCGCGTGGCTCAGCTCGGCGCTGCTCGAGTTCTTCACCCAGAACGGTGCGTGCCGCCCCTCCCCCAGCGCCGCGCCTCCCCCCGCGCGGGGGAGGGGCACAGGTGACACCCCCCATCCCCCATCCCCTATCCCATCCCCCATCCCAAATCTTGCCGTCCCCAGCTGACCTGGAGCAGGAGGAGGTGGAGGATTTCCTGGCCGAGGTGATGGACAACGAGTTCGACACGGTGGTGGAGGACGGCAGCCTGCAGCAGGTGGGCTCCCAGTATGGACCAGTATGGACCAGTCACTCCCAGTGCAGCCCAGTTTGTCCTCAGGCTGCACTCACGGTCTGTTAGTGGCCTTTGTCTCCTCTTGGTACCTTTGGTCCCTTCCTAGGTGCTCCCAGTAGCTCCCAGTATAAACCAGTATGGATGAGGATGTTCCCAGCAGCCTCCCCCAGTTCATCCCAGTTCATCCCAGTTCATCCCCAGGCTCTTACCACCGTCTCTCAGTGCTCCCAGTGCCTCCCAGTATAGATCAGTCTGTTCTCAGTGCTCTTTACTTCCTCCCAGTACGTCCCAGTCTCACACATCACCCCTCAATTCCCCCCCAGACCCATCCCAGTACATCCCAGTACATCCCAGTTGCCTTCCCAGTCCCACAAATTGGCCTTCAGCATCTCCCACACCCATCCCAGTACATCCCAGTGCTCTTTTACCTCCTCCCAGTACATCCCAGTCCCACACATCACCCCCCACACCCATCCCAGTCCATCCCAGTCCCACACATCACCCTCCAGCCCCATCCCGGTACATCCCAGTCCATCCCAGTGCTCTTTTGCCTCCTCCCAGTACGTCCCAGTCACCTCCCCAGTCCCACACATCACCCCTCAGCCCCCCCACACCCATCCCAGTCCATCCCAGTGCCCTTTCAGCTCCTCCCAGTCCGTCCCAGTGCCCTTTTAGCTCCTCCCAGTACGTCCCAGTCACCTCCCCAGTCCCACACATCACCCTTCAGCCGCCCCACACCCATCCCAGTCCATCCCAGTGCTGTTCCAGCTGCTCCCAGTCCGTCCCAGTGCTGTTCCAGCTGCTCCCAGTCCGTCCCAGTCCATCCCAGAGCTCTTCCAGCTCCTCCCAGTGCTGTTCCAGCTGCTCCCAGTCCATCCCAGTGCTGTTCCAGCCTCTCCCAGTCCGTCCCAGTCCATCCCAGCGCCTCTCGTGCCCCCAGGTGAGCCGGGAGCTGCTGGCGCTCTTTGCCCGCGCCACCCGGGGGGACGTGCTGGGGGTGGGGGCGGCGCTGGGGGCTCTGTCCCGCCGCGGCCCCGCCCTGGCCAACGCCCTGGCCAGTGCCCGGCCCGGGGGAGACCCCCCGAGCCCCCCCGGGACCCCCCCCCGAGCCCCCCGCAGCCCCCCGGGGCAGGAGGAGGAGGAGGAGGAGAGCAGCGAGGAGGAGGAGGAGGTGAGGGTGACGTCACTGGGGTGAGGTCATGGGGAGCTGATGATGTCATTGTTTGGGGGTTATCTGACTGGGGGGGGGCTGATGATGTCATCACAGGGGGTGGGAATGTGGTGAGGTCATGGGGAGTTGATGTCATTGTTCGGGGGGTTATCTGATTGGAAGGGTGCTGATGATGTCATCACAAGGGTTGGGAATGTGGTGATGATGTCATTGTTGGGGGTTAATCTGATTGGAAGGGTGCTGGTGATGTCATCACAAGGGGTGGGAATGTGGTGATGATGTCATGGGGAGATGATGATGTCATTGTTTGGTGTGTTATCTGATTGGGAGCGGCTAATGATGTCATCAAAGGGCATGGGAATGCGGTGGTGAGGTAATGGGGGAGCTGATGATGTCATTAGGGGGCTATCTGGGGGCTGATGATGTCATCAAAGGGCATGGGAATGTTGTGAGGTCATGCAGAGCTGATGATGTCATTGTTGGGGGTTATCTGATTGGGAGGGGCTGGTGATGTCATCACCAGGGGTGGGAATGTGGTGATGATGTCATGGGGAGATGATGATGTCATTGGGGGGCTTTCTGATTGGGAGGGAGCTGATGATGTCATCAAAGGGTGTTGGAATAGAGTGAGGTCATGGGGAGCTGATGATGTCATTGTTGGGGGTTATCTGACTGGGAGGGGCTGATGATGTCATTACAGGGGTGGGAATGTGGTGATGATGTAATGGGAAGCTGATGATGTCATTGGGGGATTTCTGATTGGGAGGAGCTGATGATGTCATCAACGGGTGTTGGAATAGAGTGAGGTCATGGGGAGCTGATGATGTCATAGTTCGGGGGCTATCTGATTGGGAGGGGCTGATGATGTCATCACAGGGGGTGGGAATGTGGTGATGAGGTCATGGGGGTGCTGATGACGTCATTAAATTGGGGGGTGGTGACTCCCCAGGACCCCCCAAGTGAGAGGGACTCAGGGTGATGATGTCATTCTCTGATTACATCATCAAATCCTGATGATGTCATCAGAGCATGTGGGGATGTGGTGATGACATCATGGCGTGTAACCCTGGGGGGATGCTGATGACGTCATTAAATTAGGGGGGTGGTGATTCCCCAGGACCCCAAATGAGACGGACTAGGGGCTGATGACATCATTCCTGATGATGTCATCAAACAGGGTCGAAGCTGGGGTGGGGGTGGGGCAGCGATGACATCACCAAATTTCGGGAGTGAGACCCCTGTGAAGGAAGGGGAGGGGCACTGATGACGTCACCAGGGGGCATGTGTTTCACACTGATTACATCACTGGGAACATCACGCTGCTGACGTCACCGATGACATCACGCCGATGACGTCACTGTCCCCGCAGGCGATGCAGTGCGGGACGCCCCCGCCCCCCTCGGACGGCTGGACCGTGGTGCAGCGGCGGCGGCGGCGGTGATGGGGGAGGGGTGTCCTGCGTGTGTCCCCCCCCCAGTTTGGGGGACACCCCTCCCCCACCCTGCTCCCCAAACTGAGGGGGGGAATAAAAGCCCCTCCCCCCATGGGGGGTGTGGGAAAAAGCGTCGTGTGGTTATTGAAGGGAGAGGCCGTTTAGAGACCCCGGCGCTCCCTCCCAGTATAAACCAGTCCCTTCCAGTATAAACCAGTCCCTCCCAGTGCCCCACCCATCATGGCGGCCGCGCTGAGGGGCTCCATGGCAACGAGGGGCGTGACCTCACCGCGCGTTCTGATTGGCTGCCGCGTTGATGGGCGGGAACCCTTTTTCTGTCCCTCACGCTGTGATTGGTCAGTCAGGACGCGGCCGAGCTGTGATTGGTCAGCCCGACTCAAACCGGGAGGGCGCGGGCGCTGATTGGTCGTTGCCGGTCGGGTGGGCGGGGCGAGGCGGGAGAGCGGGAAGACGCGGCGGCGATGGCGGCGCGGCTGGAGCGCGCTGAGGGGTGAGCGGGGAGCCCTGAGGGGAGCCCTGAGGGGAACCCTGAGGGCTGCCCTCCGCCATCTTGGGTCGGGGGCATCCCTACCACCCTTCGGGGGCTTCACTGGGGTCCCTGCGGCTTCCTTGGGTCCTTACGGGGTCCCTGAGGGTTCTTACGGGGACCCTGAGGGTTTTCTGGGTCCTTACGGGGTCCCTGAGGGGTTTTTGGGTTCTTACGGGTTCCCTGAGGGTTCCCCGGGTTTTTATGGGGTCCCTGAGGGTTTTTTTGGTTCTTACGGGGTCCCTGAGGGTTCCCCGGCTTTTTACGTGGTTTTGGGGGGAGTCTCCTCGTTCCTGGAGGTGTCCCCTCATTTTCCCCCCCATGTCCCCCCATTTTCCCCCTCGTTTCCCTCCATTTTCCCCCCTCGTGTCCCCCCCATTTTCCCCCTCGTTTCCCTCCATTTTCCTCCTCGTGTCCCCCCATTTTCCCCCCGTGTCCCCCCCATTTCCCCCGTGTCCCCCCCATTTTCCCCCATGTCTCTCCATTTTCCCCCGTGTCCCCCCCATTTTCCCCCCGTGTCCCCCAATTTTCCCCCTCGTGTCCCCCCATTTCCTCCCCCTGTGTCCCCTCATTTTCCCCCCGTGTCCCCCCCCATTTTCCCCCCGTGTTCCCCCATTTTCCCCCATTTCCCAGGGCTCTGGCCACGCTCGAGGCCGCCCTGGCTCTGGAGGAGGAGGGAGGGTGATGTCCCCACCCTGGTGCTGGTGGAGCATCAAATGGTGAGACCCCAAAATCTCCCTACAGCACCTCACAACAGACCTGCAGCACCCACACCTTCCCCACAGCAGTTCTTGGCTTTCCCAAAATTACTTCTGAGCCCCCCAAATTTCTCACAGCTCCTTTATCTCTCCTTCATTCTTTAGATGAACTCCCATATTTATTTATTGCTTTATTGTATTCTCCTCTCTGCCCCTATATTTCTGACTCCCCCAAATTTTTCACAGCTCATGTTTCATTCCCATATTTATCTCCTAAACTTTTCCCATTGCTCTACTGCGTTATCCTTTTTGGCCCCCATATTTCCCTCAAAAAATTCTCATTTCCCCCGGTTCTGCCCTCCACGCCCCATTTTTGCCCCACGGTTCTGCTCTGGGGCTGTGCCCCCCGGGTGTGCCCCTGACAGCCCCGCCTCTCGCAGGACACGCGTCGGAAGCAGAAGCTGCTCCTGTCGCAGCTGCGGGTGCTGCAGCTGCTGCTGGGGGTCATCGAGAGCCCGGGGCTGCCCCC
>JAPFBE010000956.1:0-18669 GCA_034336665.1 Luscinia megarhynchos | reverse complement strand
TCCTGGCAGAGCATTGCCCCGGGGGCGAGAACGACGAACGCCGACAGAGCATCCCCCCAGGGGCGAGGACAACGGACCCTGAGAGTACATCCCTTCAGTGCGAGGACGAGGGACCCCAACAGAGAATCGCCTTGGGGTGAGAACAACGGACCCTGAGAGATGATCCCCCCAGGACGACTCCGACACACCTCGACAGGGTATCGCCCCATGGAGAGGAGGAGGGATCCCGACAGATCATCGCCCCGGGACGAGGGCGACTGACACCGAAAAAAATTGTTGAGGTGGTAAGGATGACGGTCCCCCGACAGATGATCCCCCCAGAGGCGAGGGACGCCGGACCCAGATAGGGCATTGCCCCGGGGCGAGGATGACAGACCATGATAGAGTATCCCCCGGGGCGAGGACGACGGGGCCCGACAGAACATCCCCCCGGGGTGAAACGACGGACCACGAGAGATCATAACCCCGGGGGAGAGGACGACGGACACCGACAGATCATCGCCCTGGTGCGAGGACGAGGGACCCCGAGAGAGAATCGCCCAGGAATGAGGGCGACGGACCCTGACAGATCACCTTCCTGGGGCGAGGGCGAGGACGAGAGACCCCAAGAGAGCCTTGTCCCGGGGGTGAGGACGACGGATCCCGACAGAGCATCGCCTTGGGACGAGGGCGATGGACACCGCAAGGTCATCCTGTTGGGGGCGAGTATGATGTATCCCTACTGACCATAGCCCTGGGAGCGAGGACGACAGACCCTGAAAGTGAGTTGGCCTGGGGGCGATGACGAGGGACCCCGACAAATATTCCCCTTGAGGGCGAGGACGACCGACCCTGACTAAGCATCTCGGGGTAGCAAAAACAACGGACCCCGACAGAGCATCCCCCTGGGGTGAGGAGGACACACGCCGACAGAGCACTTGTCGACTCCTGGAGTGGGGCTGGGACGCCCAGAGACCGTTTTCTCTGCCTCTTGCAGTGCCGGAAGGGGCCCAGGAGAGCTGTGGAGGGACCAGGAGCGCCTGGAGCTGCTCCCAAAATCCTGGTGTGACCCCTGGGCCCTCCCCCACCCCGCCCTCACTCCTGCCCCTCCCACTCCGGGCCCGAGCCACGCCCCTTTTATGCTCTTTCTCCTTCCGACCAATCAGAACGCTCGGTCACGCTGTGGCCACGCCTCCTCTTTGTGACATCACAATGAGCAACGCTGGGTGCTCCACCCCCACGCTTGATTCTGGGCTCTTATTGGCTGTGCCTGAAAGGGGCGGGGCTTGGTCTGGGTATATAAAGAGCCCCGCTGGCTCGGGCCCTCAGCAGAGACGGCGGTGGAAAGAGGAGGGGTCCCTGGGAGAGGAGCCCCGAGCAGCGCACCGGGGGGAGACCCACGGAGCGGGCGGAGATCCGCTCTGCACCGTCTGCCCAGCAACGAAGGGTGTGGAGACCCCACCCGTGACTCTGCTCCACAGAGACCCCCGGAGCCTACACCGCAATGAGCACAGATCACTCGGCCCCCATCCATGGTGGAGGAAGACCGCGGTGACCTGACACGCCCCGCCCCACACACATATTTCCACGCAGGATAACGATGGCGACACCCCGCTCCCAGATCCTCTTATTGAGGTGAAGAGGGTAAACACTAAGTGTGCATCCCCCCCTTGGCCAGGACGATGGACACAGGGCGAAGACGACAGACCCTGACAGAGCATCGCCCCGGGGCGAGGACGACGGACCCTGACAGATGATCCACAAGGACGACTGCGACGCACCCAGACAGAGTATCCCCCCAAGGAGAGGAGGTGGGATCCCGACAGAGCATCGCCGCAGGACGAGGGCGACGGACGCCGAAAGAACATCGTCGAGGTGGCGAGGATGACGGACCTGACAGATGATCCGTTCGGGGCCGAGGACGATGGACCCAGACAGAGTATCTCCCCAGGGGCGAGGACGACGTAACCCTACTGACCATCGCCCCGGGGCCAAGGACGAAGGACTCCGAAACTGTATTGCCCCGGGGGAGAGGACGAGGGACCCCGACAGGTCATGTCCCCGGGGACGAGGACAACGGACACCGACAGATGATCCTCCCGGGTAGGAAGACGAAAAACCCCAACAGGGCATCCCCCCGGGGTAACAACAACAGATGTTGACAGAGCATCTCTTCTGGGGCGAGGACGACGGACCCTGACAGAGCATCCTCCCGGGGTGAGGACGACTGATCTCAAAAGAGCATCGCCCCGGGGGCGAGGACGACGGACCCCGACAGAGCATTGCCCCGAGGGATAGGACGACAGACCCCGACAGAGCATCCCCTCGGGGTGAGGACGTCGGGCCCCGACAGGGCATCCCCGTGGGGCAAGTACGACAGACCCCTAAAGAGCATCGCCCCGGGGGCGAGAACAATGAACCCCAAAAGTGTATCGCCCCTGGGGCGAGGACGAAGGACCCCGACAGAGCATCGCCCCGGGATGAGGGTGATGGACCCTGACAGACGATGGCCCTAGGACGAGGGCGACGGAGCCTGACAGATCATTGCCCTGGGACGAGGGCGATGGACCCTGACAGAACATCCCCAGGAGACGAGGGAGATGGACCCTGAGAGAGCATCGCCCCGAGGGCGAGGACGAGGGACCTCGACAGAGCATTGAGCCAGGGTTGAGGACAACGGACACCAAAAATTATCCTCCTGGGTGTCATGACGACTGTCCCCGAAAAGGCATCCCCCCGGTGCGAGGACGAGAGACTCCGATAGATCATCCACCCGGGGGCGATGACAATGGACCCCGACAGAGCATCGCCCTGGGACGAGGGCGATGGACCCTGACAGAGCATCCCCAGGAGACGAGGGAGATGGACCCTGACAGAGCATCACCTTGGGACGAGGGCGAGGGACCCTGACAGAGCATCACCCCGGGGCCGAGGACGTCAGACCCTAACAGAGCATCCCTCCGGTGTGACAATGATGTAACCCCAACAGAGAATCCCCCCCGGGGGCGAGGACGACGGACCCCGAGAGAGCATTGCCCCGGGGTCGTGTATGAGGGACCCAGAAATAGCATCGCCCCGGGGGCGTGGACGAGGGACTCAGAGAGGACATCCCCCCGGGATGAGGGCAACGGATTCCGGAAGATCATCGCCGTGGGGGCGAGGACGATGGACCCCGCCAGATGATCCCTTCAAGGCGGTGACGACAGACCCCGACAAATCATCACCCCGGTGCCGAGGACATCGGACACCGACAGAGCATCCCTCCGGTGCGACAATGACGGACCCCGACAGAGCATCCCCTTGGGGGCGAGGACGACGGACCCCGACAAAGCATTGCCCCGGGGGCGAGCATGAGAGATCCAGACTGAGCATCCCTCTGGGGGCGTGGACGATGTACCCCTTGAGAATATCCGCCCGGGATGCGGGCGACCAATGCCAAAAGATCTTCGCTGCAAGGGCGAGGACGACCAACCCTGACAGGGCATCCCTCCGGGGCGATGACGAGTGTCCCCGACAGAGCATCACCCTGGGACGACGGCGACGGACGCCCCAAGTTCATTCCCCCAGGGGCGAGTATGACGTATCCCTACTGACCATCGCCCCGGGAGCGACAACGACAGACGTCGAAAGTGTATTGCCCTGGGGTCGAGGACGATGGACCGCGACAGAGCATCTCCCCGTGACGAGAGCAATGGACCCTGAGAGATCATCGCCCCGGGGGCGAGGACGAGAGACCCCGACAGAGCATTGCCCCGGGGGTGAGTACAACGGACACCGACAAATGATCTTCCCGGGTGCGATGACGACGAACCCCGACACGGCATCCCTCCGGTGCGAGGACGACAGACCCCGACAGTGCATCCCTGTGAGGCGAGGAATATGGACCCCGACAGAGCATCCCTCCGGGGAGAAGATTAAGGTCCCCGACAGAGCATCATCCCGGGACGAGAGCAAGGGATGTCGTAAGATCATCCTCCCGGGGACGAATATGCCATATCCCTACTGACAATCGCCCCAGGAGCGAGGATGACGGATCCCGGAAGTGTATTGCCCCGGGGGCGAGAACGAGGGACCTCGACAGGTCATCCCCCTGGGGCCGAGGCCGTCGAACCCTGACAGAGCATCGCCCCGGGACGAGGGTGACGGACACTGACAGATCAACTTCCCAGGGCGAGGATAACGGACCCCGACAGGGCATTGCCCCAGGGGTGAGGACGACGGACACCGACAGTTGATCCTTCCGGGTGCCATGACGAAAGACCCCGACAGGGCATCCCCCCAGGGCGAGGACGACGGACCCCGACAGAGCATCCCCCCTGGACGAGGGTGATGGATGCCGAAAGACCATCCTTCTGGGGGCAAGGACGACAAACCCCGAGAGAGCATTGCCCTGGGGCCAAAGACGAGGAACCCCAAGAGAGCATTGCCCCGGAGTTGAGGACGACGGACACCGACAAATGATCCTCCTGGGTGCGATGACAACGGATCCCAACAGGGCATCTCCCAGGGGCGAGGACAACGGACCCCGAAAGAGCATCGCCCCGGGGGCGAAGACGACAGTCCCCGACTGGGCATTCCCGTGGTGCGAGAACGAGAGATCCCGACAGAGCATCCCTTTGGGGCCAGGACGAAGGTCACCGACAGAGCATCGCCCCAGGACGAGGGCGACGGACACCGCAAGATCATCCTCTCTGGGGCGAGTATGACGTATCCATAATGACCATCGCCCCGGGAGTGAGGATGACAGACCCTGAAAGTGTATAGCCCGGGGGGCGAGGACGAGGGACCATGACAGATCATCCCCACAGTGGGCGAGGAGGATGGACCCTGACTGAGCATCCCTGGGTAACTAGGACAACGGACCCCTACAGAGCATCCCCCCGGGGCGAGGATGACAGACCCCGACAGAGCATCGCCCCAGGGCCGAGAATGTTGGACCCCGAAAGGGCATCCCCGTGGGGCGAGGACGACAGACCCTTAAAGGGCATCCCCCCGTTGGCGAGGACAACCGAACCCCGAAAGTGTTTTGCCCAGTGGGCGAAGACGACAGCCCCCAAAGGGCATCGCCCCAGGACGAGGGCGACATACCCTGACAGAGCATCGCCCCGGGGTTGAGGACAATGGACACCGACAAATGATCCTCCCGGGTGTGATGATAACAGACCCCGACAGGGCATCTCCGCGAGGTGAGGACTACGGACCCCGATAGAGCATCACCCTGGGGGCGAGGACGATGGACCCCGACTGGCCATCCCCGTGGGGCGAGGACGAGAGACGCCGACAGAGCATCCCTTCGGGGCAAGGACGAGGGTCATCGACAGGGCATCTCCCCGGACGAGGGCGATGGATGCCGCAAGATTATCCTCTCTGGGGCGAGTATGACGTATCCCTACTGATCATCGCCCCGGGAGCGAGTACGACGGCCCCGTTACTGTATTGCCCCGAGGGCAAGGACGAGGGACGCCTACATATCACCCTCTCCGAGGGCGAGGATGATGGGCCCTGACAGAGCATCCCTGGGTAACAAGGACAACGGGCCCCGACAGAGCATCTTCCCGAGGCGAGGACAACACACCCCGACAGAGCATCGCCCCGAGGGCGAGGACGAGGGACCCCGACAGAGCATTGCCCCGGGACGAGGGCGACGGGCCATGACAGATCATCTTTCCGGGGCGAGGATAACGGACCCCGACAGAGCATTGCCCCGGGGATGAGGATAACGGACACCGACAGATGATCCTCCCAAGTGCGATGATGAAACACCCTGACAGGTCATCCTCCCGGGGCGAGGACGCTGACAGAGCATCCCCGCAGAACGCGGGTGACGGATGCCGAAAGACCATACTCCCAGGGTCAAGGACGACAGACCGCGAGAGATCATCCCAACGGCGGCGAGGACGACGAACCCCGACAGGGCATCCCTGTGGGGCGAGGACGAGGGACCCCGACAGGGGATCCCCGTTGGGCCAGGACGGCAGACCCTTACAGAGTATCGCCCCGTGGGCGAGGACAACGTACCCCAAAAGTCTATTGCCCCGGGGGCAAGGACGACGGACCCCGACAGAGCATCACCCTGGGACGAGGGCGATGGACACTGGCAGAACATCTCCGGGAGACGAGGGAGACAGACCCCGACAGGACATTGCCCAGGGGTTGAGGACGACGGACACCGAAAAATTATCCTCCTGGGTGCGATGACGACGGACCCATACAAGGAATCTCCCCGGTGTGAGGACGTCAGACCTCGATAGAGCATCGCCCCGGGACGAGGGCGACGGACCCTGAAAGCATCACCTTGGGATGAGGGCGAGGGACCCTGACAGAGCATCACCCCGGGGCCGAGGACATCAGACCCTAACAGAGCATCCCTCCGGTGCAACAATGACGGAACCCCGACAGAGAATCCCCCCCGGGGGCGAGGACGACGGACCCCGAGAGAGCATTGCCCCGGGGTCATGTACGAGTGACCCAGAAATAGCATCCCCCCAAGGGCGTGGACAATGGACCTCGACAGAGCATCGCCCCGGAGCGAGGGATGACGGACCCTGACCGATCATCCCCCGTGCGAGGACAACGGTCCCTGACAGAGCATCTCCATGGACGAGGGCGACGGACGCAGAATGATCATCCTCGCAGAGCATGTCCCTGGGGGCGAAAACGACGGACACTGACAGATGATCCTCCCGGGCTTGAAGATGAAAGACCCTACAGGGCATGCCCCTGGGGCGAGGATGACGGACCCTGACAGAGCATCCCCCCGGGATGAGTGCAACGGACCCTGACAGATCATCGCCCCAGGGGCAAGGACGAGGGACCCTAACAGATCATTGCCCCTGGGGTGAGTATGATGGACACCGACAGATGATCGTACCGGGTGTGATGACGACGGACTGCGACAGGGCATCCCCTCGGGGACGAGGACGACGGACCCCAACAGAACATTGCCCCGGGGCGATGACAACAGATGCCGACAGGGCATCGCCACATGGCCAAGAACAGCGGACCATGACAGGGCATCCACCCGCTGCAAGGATGATGGACCCCAGCAGAGCATCGCCCCAATATGAGAGAGTATCCCCCCAAGGAGAGGAGGAGGGATCCCGACAGAGCATCGCCCTGGGACGAGGGCGACGGACGCCGAGAGAACATGGTGGAAGTGGCGAGGATGACGGACCCCGACAGATGATCCCCCCAAGGCAAGGACGTTGGACCCCAGAGAGCATTGCCCCGGAGGCGAGGACGATGAAGACCAACAGAGCATCCTCCCGGGGCGAGGACGACGGACCCCGACAGGGCATCCTCCCGGGGTGAGGATGATGGTTTCCAACAGAGCATCGCCCTGGGGGCGAGGATGACGGACCCTGACAGAATATCCTTCCGGTTTGAGGATGATGAACCTTTTCAGATCATCGCTCCGGGACGAGGGCGACGGACGCCGAAAGATAATCATCCCTGGGGCGAGGACGAGAGACCGCGATAGAGCATTCCCCCGGAGCGAGAACGACGGACCCCAAGAGAACATCCCCCTGGGGGCGAGGACGAGGTAGCGCGACAGTGCATCGCCCCGGGGGCGAGGACGACGAACCCAGATAGAACATCCCCCTGGGGCGAGGACGAGGGACCCCAACAGATGATCCCCCTGGGACTACTGCGACGCACCCCAAGGAGAGGAGGAGGGATCCCGACAGAGCATCGCCCCGGGACGAGGGCAACGGACGCCGAAAGAACATTGTCGAGCTGGCGAGGATGACGGATGCCGACAGATGATCTCCCCAAGGTGAGGACGTCGGACCCCGGCAGAGCATTGCCCCGGGGGCAAGGATGACGGACCGCGACAGAGCATGCCCCCGGGGGCGAGGACGACAGAGCCCGACAGAGCATCGCCGTGGGGCGAGGACAACGGACCTCAACAGAGCATCGCCCCAGACTAGGGAGACGGACCCTGACAGATCATCATCCCGGGGTGAGGACGAGAGTCTCCGACAGAGCATCGTCCCAGGGGAAGGATGAGGGACCCCAACAGAGCATCGCCCCGGGGGCGAGGACAACGGACCCCGACAGGGCATCCTCATGGGGCGAGGACGACAGACCCCTACAGATCATCGCGCCGAGGGCGAGGACGAGGGACTCGGACAGATCATTGCCCCGGGGTTGAGGACAATGGACACTGACAAATGATCCTCCCGGGTGCGATAACGACGAACCCCGAAAGGGCATCCCCCCGGTGCGAGGACAACAGACCCCGACAGATCATCCCCCCGGGGGCGAGGACGATGGACCCCGACAGGGGATCCCCGTGGGGCGAGGGCAACAAACTCTGACAGAGCATTGACCCGGGGGCAAAGACGAGGGACCCCGACAGAGCAATGCCCTGGGGGCGAGGACGATGGACACCGACAAATGATCCTCCTGGGTGCGATGAAGATGGACCCCGACAAGGCATCTCCCCTGGGCAAGGACGAAGGACCCCGACAGAGCATCACCTTGGGGGCGAGGAGGACGGACCCTGACAGGGCATCCCTGTAGGGCGGGGACGACAGACCCCTACAGAGCATCCCTTCGGGGCAAGGATGAGGGTCCCCGACAGAGCATCGCCCCAAGACGAGGGCGACGGACGCCACAAGATCATCCTCTCCAGGGCGAATATGACGTATCCCTACAGACCATTGCCACGGGAGCAAGGACAATGGACGCCGAAAGTGTATTGCCCCAGGGGCGAGGACGAAAGGCCCCAACAGATAATCCTCCCGAGGGCGAGGACGATGGACCCTGACAGAGCATCCCCGGGTAACGAGGACAACGGACACCGACAGAGCATCCCCCCGGGGCGAGGATGACACACCCCGACAGAGATGGACCCCGGGGCCGAGGACATTGGACCCCGACAGGGCATCCCCGTGGGGCGAGGACAAGGGACCCCAACAAAGCATCGCCCCGGGACGAGGGCGATGGTCCCTGACAGAGCATCCCTGGGAGACGAGGGAGACAGACCCCTACAGAGCATCACCCCGAGGGCGAGGACGAGGAACCCTGACAGACCATTGCCTCGGGGTTGAGGATGATGGACTCCGAAAGTGTATTGCCCCGGAGGTGAGGACGAGGGACCCCAACAGATAATGCCCCCAGGGGCGAGGACGACAAACCCCGAAAGAGCATCCCCCCGGATTACGAGGACGACGGACCCTGACAGAGCATCCCCCCAGGGGTGAGGACAGACCCTGACAGAGCATCCCCCCAGTGCGAAGACGACGAACCCCGACAGAACATCCTCCAGGGGGCGAGGACGATGGACCCCGACAGAGCATCTCCCCGGTGGTGAGGACGACGGTCCCCGTCAGAGCATCCTCCCTGAGCCGAGGACGAGGGACCACGACAGAGCATCCCCTTGGGGCGAGGACGACGGACCCTGACAGAGCATCTCCCTGGGAGCGACGACGACGTATCCCTATTGACCATCGCCTAGGGGCCGAGGACGAAGGACTCCGAAAATGTATTGCCCCGGGGGCGAGGACGAGGGACCCCGACAGATCATGTCCACGGGGGCGAGGATGACGGACACTGACAAATGATCCTCCCGGGTGCGAAGCAGAAATACCCCGACAGGGCATCACCCCAGGGCGACGATGACGGACCCAGACAGAGCATCTCCCCGGGGGCAAAGACGACAGACCCTGACAGAGCATCCTCCCCCGGGGAAGGACGAGGGACCGCGACAGAGCATCATCCCCGGGACAAGGACGACGGACCCCGACAGAGCATCCCCCTGCTGCGAGGACGACGGAGCCAGACAGCTCATTGCCCCGAGGGCAAGGACGATGGAGCCCAACAGAGCATCCTCCCGGGGCGAGGATGACGGACCCCGACAGAGCATCGCCCCGGGGGCGAGGACGACGGACCCTGACAGAGCATCCCTCTGGGGCGAGGACGGCGGAATGTGAACCAGGCAGAGTAAAGAAATCAAAAGTGAAGCAACAGAAATGCTCAGGGCAGTTTGGGCTGGCTGTCAGGCAGACCTGGCTCTGAGCAACAACATCTGCAGTGGGACAGGAAACTCACAGCTCATGGGAACAAACTTTCTGGCTGACTGCAGAGGCCACGACAAACCTGAGTGGTTTCCCTGCCGTCCCCCAGCCCTTGCTGGCCCCAGGGGCTGATGGCATTTGTGCTCACTCAGCTCCATCTCCCCACAGCAGCACCATGGGGTGCTGACGCCTGCTCTGTGCAGTGCAAACAGGGGCTCCTGAGCCAGTGCTGCCGTGGCTGTGCCTGCAAGGATGTGGCACCTGTGTGAGCTGGGGGAGAGGCCAGGGCTGCAGAGGGGGATGTTGTTGGCAGGTGCATGAGGATGCTGTGGCACGCTGCCCTGGGCTGTCCAGCACAGTGGGGATGGATCAGCCCCTGCTCTGCTGCTCCTTGCCAGGGTCTCCCCTTGCAGGGCCCTTGCAGAGCACCAGCCATGCTGTTTGCCCCCAGCCTGCCCACGGCCAGCCTGGGGCTGCTCACGGGGGTTTTCTCTGCTCAGCACTGGCCTGGCCAAGTGCTGTGGAGAGAGCCTGGCCAAGGAGCCTGGAGCCCCCAGGCCCTGGCCTGAGGCGTCAGCGCTGCCCCAGCAGTGCCCATGGCCTGTCCCTGCTGCAGCCCCGGCACTGCCACCCCCAGGGCTGTGCCCGGCCCCGAGAGCACTCAGGCCCTGCAGCAACACGAGGGGCAGGAGGGCAGCGGGGAAGTGGCACGGGAGCAGCACTTGGTGTGCCAGCACTGATCTGCCCCAGCTCTGCACACAGACATTGCTGCTGCAGCTCCAGAGAACAGGACAAAAGGACCATCTCTGCAGAAAAAGTCTTCTAGGAGATCCTTTATTTCATATAAAGTCACCGAAGATACAGCCCCTTTTTGACACAGTCTGTGGCCACAGCAAAGATTGAGAGAAACTAAATGAGAAAGGGCACAGGGAATGGCATTTCTTTGTGGAATATATTCAAATATTAAATCAAAGTAAAGAAAAGAGCAATTCAACCACCAAACCAAACAAATACTATGAAAGATGTTTTTTATTGCAAGTGACCTTCAGAAAGTAGCAAGCAGTTTACAGTTTCTTAAACAATCCCATCATCACAGTCCACACTTCAGCCTTGAGCTCCTGGTTCCTCAAGCTGTAAATGAGGGGGTTCAGGGCTGGAGGCACCACTGAGTACAGAACTGACAGGGACAGATCCAGGGACGGGGAGGAGATGGAGTGGGGCTTTAGGTTGGCAAATGTGCCAGTGCTGAGAAACAGGGAGAGCACAGCCAGGTGAGGGGGCAGGTGGAAAAGGCTTTGTGCCGTCCCTGCTCAGAGGGGATCCTCAGCACAGCCCTGAAGATCTGCACATAGGAGAAAACAATGAACAAAAAACAACCAAATACCAAACAAACACTAACAGCAATGAGCCCAAGTTCCCTGAGGTAGGAGTGTGAGCAGGAGAGTTTTGAGGATGTGATTTCACAGAAGAACTGGCTCAGGACATTGCCATGGCACAGGGCAGGAAAATGTATTGGCTGTGTGCAGCAGTGAATAGAAAAGCCACTGGCCCAGGCAGCTGCTGCCATGTGAGCACAAGCTCTGCTGCCCAGAGGTCCCATAGTGCAGGGGTTTGCAGATGGACATGTAGCGGTCATAGCATAGGATGGTTGTCCTGGGTTGATAATTTGACTGACTCTCACCCTGCCCCCCTTGGCCATGAAGCTGTCTGCTCCCGGGGAGGGCCGCCTGGGCTCTGCTCTGCGGAATGGCCTTGGTTTGCCGCTGGCTTGGCTTGGGGGTGCTCGCGGCTGCGCGCTTGGCTCTGGCTACTGCTGCGGGTGGCTATCGCTGCTGTGGTGGTGGCTCGTGGCCTGGTTTGTGAGTTAGCTGTTTTTGGTTTTTTTCTTGATTTTTTTGACTTTATATTGCTTGAATTATTCGGTTTAGCTCGCTGCTGTTTAAGGCTTGCTGGCTATTCCGGCTGTTTTTTTCTTTCTCTCCCCTCTCCCTTCTCCCCCTCACCCTCGAGGATTCAGCACCAGCTCCGAGGAACCCTGCGGCCTGCTGCTGGACACCGCCAGAGAAGCATTTCGCCCTTCTAGTGAAGATCAAAGCGCCCAAGTTTCTCTCTCGGTGAAAACTTTTTGTCACCTGGGTCTGTGCTGGGAAGTGTTTCTCTTGTATGTGTTAATAAATAGGTTTTTTCCACTTTTCCCTGAGTGAAATTTTTTTTCTTATTTCCTGGGAAGCTCTTCTGGGGGTTTTTTCCCTAAGTTTGTCCAAACTTGGACATTCATTATTTGGTGGCCCGTGACGGGAAGGAGAAAGTGGAAAAACTTTAATAACATCTTGTTTTTAATTGGCCTGTATTGATATCAGTATGTTTTTTGAAGCCGTGATGTCTGTTGGATTGGAAGCCTGCCTGTATGTTTGCTCTTTAGAGTTTTTTGAGATCTTAATACCCCTGTGGTCTCTGGGCCTGTTCTCTTACTCAGAGATAGCCCCAGTGTTGTCTCTAGCACGTAGTTTTTTCATGAAAGGGGTATTAACCAAAATACTCATTGGGCTAGGCTTGGTTGTAATGATCTGCCAGAAGTTTATGAAGGTGTTAGAATCCACTTCAGGGATGTACAAGTCGTGGTTTGTGTTGTGCACTCAATTCATTAGAGGAGAAGCAAGCAAAGAGGATTTTTGCCTTTGTTTTCCTTCTTCTCCCCTGAATTATTTACATCTCTGTTAGAAAATGTTCAGCTCTCCCTGAGTGTAAAGGAAACCATCTTTCTGGTATTTAATTTAGTAAGTTTTTTCTATACCGTCTGCAGTTTATACAAAATGAAAGCTGAGATTTCTAGGGATGCAGGTGTTACAACCCCTGATTCGGTAGCAAAGCAGAGTGTGAAGAATTCTGAGTGGTGTGGCAAATGGGAGGAACTGGGCCAAATTCTAAAAGAGTTTTCTGAACCTATAATCTGGGATTTTTCATCTGAACAAATTCAAGACCCAGTCAAGATTGCAAAGTACTTAAAAGAAAAGTGTCAGGACAATTCTAAGGAAAAGAGAATCACTGCAGTGAGTTGGGCTCTGGCGACGCTATCGGAACCCTGTTAGATAGTGTAGGACAACAAACAAAGGAGAGGGAACAGGGAGATAACGTAGCTACTATTCCAGTTACTCAGACTGCAGTTAACACCTCAGGCCCAGGACAGGGGCAAAATTAGACAGCAAGCTTCAACCTATGGCTGTGGCTACCAGTACCAGGAGTAGAAAGTGCACAAAGAAAACAGATCGGCCGGTGGAGGATGATGATGATGAGGATGTAGGAGAAGGACCTTCAACTCCCCCCGATATAAAAATCCGGAGTTAAAGTGACTGATGAGAGATCAGAAACTAATAACTTTTCCCTGAAAGATCTTCGTGGTCTAAGAAAAGATTATACAAGGCGACCTGATGAATCCATAATTAGTTGGCTGGTCCGCTTTGGGATGCTGCAGGTGAAGCAACCACCCTGGATGGCACGGAAGCGAGATATTTGGGATCCCTGTCTCAAGATCCAGTCATCGCATCAAGGTATGATGAGGGGAGCTAGTCCTCAGAGCCTCTGGTCACGGTATTGGACAGTGTGGCACAAAGATATCTCTGGCGCTGATGACCTGTACATGCAGCAGACCAGATGGAAACCATCGAAAGCAGGGAATCCAACGCTTGAGAGAGATGGCGTGGCAGAAATTATTTTCTCAGATGATGTAACAACTAGAAATCCAGATCTGGCACCGTGCACACCGACATGTGGAGGAAGCTTGTGAGGCTTGGACCATCTGAATATGCCTCAGCTCTTGCAATAATGAAACCAGAAGACACATATGAGACAGTGCTTGATATGGCAAAGAAGCTTCGGGCGACGCTGATGCTGTGCATGGCCCAACGATGCCAGGATTGCAGCCGTGGAAACACGCTTACAGAACTTGGAGGATAAGTTGGAGGAAAACCATAAGAAGCTGAGAGAGGAAATCAAGGAGGATCTCCTCCAAATCTCAGCTGTGCAAATCAGACGCCCTGGCAGTCAACGCAGACACTCCTCTGCTGAGGAGAGAAGGTACACCCCACGCTGGAGTTGTGGTTTTTCTGCGTGACCGCGGAGAAAACATGAAGAGGTGGGATGGAAAGCCCACAGCTGTTCTGGCACGACGAGTGCGGATTTGAAGGAAGACAAGGCTCAACAAGAAGGTTCCACCAGAAAGAGAGCAGCTCCAGTCGCCCCGGAACCACAGTGCCACATATGAGGAGGATGATGACGACATGTCCCATCCACTTGAAGGAACTTCTAAGACCTATGCCCCCGTCAAAAAGGACAAACAGGTTTAGAGAAGCCCTGCCTCTAGCCAGGGTGAGGCCAGGGAAACCGAGTGTTTTGGACCGTGTGGATTCGGGTGGCCTGGCACATCGAAACCACAGAAGTATAAAGCTTTAGTGGACACAGGAGCACAGTGTACTATATTCCATCAGGATGTGTCGGAGAAGAGACCGTTTCTATTGCTGGTGTAACAGGTGGATCACAGGACTTTACCATAGTGGAAGCGAAATGAGTCTAACCGAAGAGAGTGGAAGAGATACCCGATTGTGACTGGCCCAGAGGCCCCGTGTATTTTGGGAATAGATTTCCTTCAAAGCTGGTATTTTAAGGACCCAAAAGGCTTCAAGTGGGCATTTGGGATAGCGGCTGTGATGGCGGAGAGAATCCGCAATTGAACACCCTGCCCCGGACTATGTGAGAATCCAATTGCCGTGGGACTCCTGAGGGTAGAGGAGCAGAGGGTACCGATTGCCACTTCGATAGTACATCGCCGGCAATACAGAACCACTGGATGCTGTGATTCCGACCATAAGATGATCCGGGAGCTGGAGCGCCAAGGGTGGTGAGCAAACCCACTCACCCTTCAACAGCCCCATCTGGCCTGTGCGCAAGTCTGACGGAGAATGGAGACTGACTGTGGACTACCGCGGCATTGAATGAAGTCACCCCACCGCTGAGCTGCCGCGTCGACATGCTGGAGCTCCAGTACGAGCTGGAGTCCAAGGCAGCAAGGTGGTATGCCACCATTGACATTGCCAATGCATTTTTCTCCATTCCTTTGGCAGCAGAATGCAGGCCTCAGTTTGTTTTCACCTGAGGGGCGTGCAGTACACCTGGAACCGACTGCCCTAGGGTGGAAGCACAGCCCCACCATCTGCCATGGGCTGATCCAGGCTGCACTGGAAAAAGGTGAGGCTCCAGAACATTTGCAGTACATCGATGACATCATTGTGTGGGGAAACACAGCAGAAGAAGTGTTTGAGAAAGGAGAGGAATTATCCGAATTCTCCTTGAAGCCGGTTTTGCCATCAAGAAGAATAAAGTTAAGGGACCTGCTCGTGAGATCCAGTTCCTAGGAGTGAAGTGGCAAGATGGAAGACGCCAGATTCCTACTGATGTTATTAATAAAATCACAGCTATGTCTCCACCTACCAACAAGAAGGAGACACAAGCTTTCTTGGGTGCTATAGGCTTTGGAGAATGCACATCCCCGAGTACAGTCAGATTGTGAGCCCTCTTTACCAGGTTACTCGGAAGAAGAATGATTTTCATTGGGGCCCAGAACAACAACAAGCCTTCATCCAGATTAAACAAGAGATCGCCCCATGAAGAAGCTCTTGGCCCCGTCAGGACAGGGCCAGATGTGAAGAATGTGCTCTACTCTGCAGCTGGAAACCACGGTTTGTCTTGGAGTCTGTGGCAGAAGGTGCCTGGTGAGACCCGAGGTCAATTCCCCGGGATTCTGGAGCAGAAGTTACAGAGGATCTGAAGGCAATTATACCCCCGACAGAAAAGGAAATCTTGGCTGCTTATGAGGGAGTCCAAGCTGCTTCAGAGGTGATTGGCACAGAAGCACAACTCTTTCTGGCACCCCGGTTGCCAGTGCTGGGTGGATGTTCAGTGGAAGGTTCTTCCACCCACCATGCCACCAGTGCCACATGGAGCAAGTGGATAGCCCTCATTACGCAGCTACCTCGGATCGGGAAATTAAATCGCCCCAGGATCTTAGAAATAATTACCAACCGGCCAGAGGGAGAAAGTTTTGGTGTGACAGATGAGGAACAAGAACCGTGACCCGGGCTGAAGAAGCACCACCTTACAACCAGCTACCGGCAGAGGAAATTCGCTATGCCCCTGTTCACCGACGGTTCCTGTCGCATTGTAGGACAAATCGAAATGGAAAGCAGCTGTATGGAGCCCTACACGACGGGTTGCAGAAGCTACTGAAGGAGAAGGAGGGTCTAGTCAATTCGCTGAACTCAAAGCTGTCCAACTGGCTTTGAATATTGCCGAAAGAGAGAGGTGGCCAAAGCTCTATCTTTACACTGATTCCTGGATGGTAGCCAACGCTTTGTGGGGATGGCTGCAGAGATGGAAAGAGACGAACTGGCAGCGCAGAGGAAGACCAATCTGGGCTGCTGAAGAGTGGAAAGACATAGCTACTCGGGTTAGACAAGCTACCCGTGAAGGTTCGCCATGTGGACTTCATGTCCCCAGAAGTAGAGCTAATGAAGAACAGCGAAATAACCATCAAGTAGATCAAGCAGCAAAAATAGGGGTTGGAAATAGATTTAGATTGGAAACATAAGGGAGAGTTGTTCCTGGCTCGATGGGCCCATGATGCCTCAGGCCATCAGGGGAGGGATGCCACCTATAAGTGGGCACGAGACCGAGGGGTGGATCTTACCATGGACAGCATTACTCAAGTTATTCATGATTGTGACACTTGCGCTGCCATCAAGCAGGCCAAGCGAGTGAAGCCCCTCTGGTATGGAGGACGGTGGTCCAAGTACCGGTATGGGGAGGTTTGGCAGATTGATTACATCGCACTGCCTCAGACCCGCCAGGGCAAACGTTATGTGCTAACCATGGTGGAAGCCACCACCGGATGGTTGGAGACCTACCCTGTATCTCACGCTACTGCCCGCAACACCATCCTGGGCCTGGAAAAACAGGTCCTTTGGAGGCATGGTACCCCTGAGAGGATCGAGTCAGACAATGGGACTCATTTTAAGAATAACCTTGTCAACACCTGGGCTAGGGAACACGGTATTGAGTGGGTGTACCACATCCCTTACCATGCACCAGCTGCAGGTAAAGTGGAGAGGTACAATGGATTGTTAAAGACCACCTTAAAGGCATTGGGTGGGGGATCCTTTAAGAATTGGGAGCAGCATTTGGCAAAGGCCACTTGGTTAGTCAACACTGAGGTTCCACCAACCGAGCAGGTCCTGCCCAATCTGAGTGCCTTAATACAGTAGATGGAGACAAAGTCCCAGCCGCCCATGTCAGAGGATTGCTAGGAAGACAGTATGGATTAATCCTGCTCGAGTACAGGCAAACCCATTCGGGGATTGCCTTGCTCAAGGACCTGGATGTACTTGGTGGATAATGCAGAAAGATGGAACAACCCGCTGTGTACCTCAGGAGATCTGACTGTGGGATGAGACAGAAGGAATATGTAAATGTTGAAGGTTTGAGCAAGCCAGAGGAAGTTTTCATATTGTGTTTACTGAGGTATATCCCAATCGTGTGTCAATGATCACGATATGGGATAAGGGGTGGAATGTCCTGGGTTGATAATTTGACTGACTCTCACCCTGCCCCCTTGGCCATGAAGCTGTCTGCTCCTCGGGAGGGCCGCCTGGGCTCTGCTCTGCGGAATGGCCTTGGTTTGCCGCGGGCTTGGCTTGGGGGTGGCTCGAGCGGCCGCGCTTGGCTCTGGCTACTGCTGCGGGTGGCTATCGCTGCTGTGGTGGTGGCTCGTGGCCTGGTTTGTGAGTTAGCTGTTTTTGGTTTTTTCTTGATTTTTTTGACTTTATATTGCTTGAATTATTCGGGTTTAGCTCGCTGCTGTTTAAGGCTTGCTGGCTATTCCGGCTGTTTTTTCTTTCTCCCCTCTCCCTTCTCCCTCACCCCCGAGGATTCAGCACCAGCTCCGAGGAACCTCATGCCTGCCGCTGGACACCGCCAGAGAAGCATTTCGCCCTTCTAGTGAAGATCAAAGCGCCCAAGTTTTCTCTCGGTGAAAACTTTTTGTCACCTGGGTCTGTGCTGGAAGTGTTTCTCTTGTATGTGTTAATAAATAGGTTTTTTCCACTTTTCCTGAGTGAAATTTTTTCTTATTTCCTGGAAGCTCTTCTGGGGGTTTTTTTCCCTAAGTTTGTCCAAACTTGGACAATGGTCAAGAGATAAAACCCTGTTGAAATGAAGAACAGAATGAAAAACACCTGTGCAGTACATCCTTCATAGGAGATGTTCCTGGTGTCCCAGAGGGAATTGTGCATGGCTTTGGGCACAGTGGTGCAGATGGAGCCCCAGGTCAGTGAGGGCCAGGTTGAGCAGGAAGAAGAACATGGGGTGTGCAGGTGGTGGCCGCAGGCTACGGGCGCTGATGATGAGGCCGTTGCCCAGGAGGGCAGCCAGGGAGATGCCCAGGAAGAGGCAGAAGTGCAGGAGCTGCAGCTGCTGCGTGTCTGCCAGTGCCAGCAGGAGGAAGTGGCTGATGGAGCTGCTGTTGGACGTTTGCTGTCTCTGGCCATGGGGACCTGTTCATGTCCATGCCCTGCACCTCTGTCCCTGCAGGCTGTCGGCATCCCCCGGCTGCCCCCACCTC
>JAPFBE010000955.1:0-18700 GCA_034336665.1 Luscinia megarhynchos | reverse complement strand
AATCATCACTCCCACTGCAGACCATCATTCCCAGTTCCAGACAATCACTCCCAGTTCAGACCATCACTCCCAGTGCAGACCATCATTCCCAGTTCAGACCATCACTCCCAGTGCAGACCATCATTCCCAGTTCGGACCACCACTGCCAGTGCAGACCATCATTCCCAGTTCCAGACAATCACTCCCAGTTCCAGACAATCACTCCCAGTTCAGACCATCATTCCCAGTTCAGACCATCACTGCCAGTGCAGACCATCATTCCCAGTTCCCTGTCCCTTTCCCAGCCCTGAGATATCCTGTGTGGCAGTCTGGGATCACCATTCCCAGTTCAGATGGCCATTCCTGGTTCCAGATCATCATTCCCAGTTCAGACCATCACTCCCCAGTGCAGACCATCATTCCCAGTTCCAGACAATCACTCCCAGTTCAGACCATCACTCCCAGTTCATACCATCACTCTCAGTTCAGACCATCACTCCCAGTTCGGGACCACCACTGCCAGTGCAGACCATCATTCCCAGTGCAGACCATCATTCCCAGTTCCAGACCATCACTCCCAGTGCAGACCATCACTCCAGTTCCAGATGATCATTCCCAGTTCAGACCATCACTCCCAGTTCCAGATGATCCTCCCAGTTCCAGACCATCACTCCCAGTTCAGACCATCACTCCCAGTTCCAGATGATCACTCCCAGTTCAGACCATCAATCCCAGTTCAGACCATCACTCCCAGTTCCAGACCATCACTCCCAGTGCAGACCATCACTCCAGTTCCAGATGATCATTCCCAGTTCAAACCATCACTCCCAGTTCCAGATGATCATTCCCAGTTCCAGACCATCAATCCCAGTTCAGACCATCACTCCCAGTGCAGACCATCACTCCCAGTGCAGACCATCACTCCAGCTCCCTGTCCCCAGCCCCGGGACATCCTGTGTGGCGCTGCAGACGAGGTGCTGGCCGTGCTCAAGAACGAGAAGCTGCGGGACAAGGAGCGGCGCAAGGAGGTGGAGCTGCTGCTGGGCCCCCACGGACGACCACAGCTACCGCGTGCTGGGTCAACCTGGGCAAAGAAAATCACCGACTATGGGCGGGGGACAAGGACATCAGAATATGGGTAGGGACATTTGTAGGAATTCTGAAATTTTTGGGGAATTTTTTGAGAATTTTTAGGATTTTTTGGCCATTTTTTGCCATTTTTTAGGATTTTTTGGCGATTTTTTTGTGATTTTTTTAAATTGGTTTTTTGGCAGATTTTTTTCAAGATTTTTTTGGGATTTATAAAATATTTGTATATACATATTTTAAAATTTTATTTATGCTTTTTCACTTTTTTGAGGTTTTTTTGCTATTTTTTTCTGAATATTTTCCCAGTTTTTTACGTTTTTTTGCAGTTTTTTTGCGCTAATTTGGAATTATTTTTTTACTTTTGGAGTTGTTTTAGGATTTTATAGATATATATATAGGTTTAATTGTTTCTCGATTTTGGGGGAATTTTTTGGGATTTTTTTGGAGATTTTTGGGGGTGGAGCTGCTGCTGGGCCCCACGGACGACACGCGCTACCACGTGCTGGTCAACCTGGGCAAGAAAATCACCAACTATGGCAGGGACAAGGACATCCAGAATATGGGTAGGGACATTTGTAGGACTTTTGAAATTTTTGGGATTTTTTTTGGGAATTTTTTTGAGAATTTTTAGGATTTTGTTTGCCATTTTTAGCCATTTTTTAGGATTTTTAAAATTTTTTGGCGATTTTTTGGTGATTTTTTAAATTGTTTTTTTGGCAGATTTTTTTCAAGATTCTTTGGGATTTATAAAATATTTGTATATATATATTTTTAAATTTTATTTTTGCTTTTTCACTTTTTTGAGGTTGGTTTGCTATTTTTTTCTGAATATTTTCCCAGTTTTTTACGTTTTTTTGCAGTTTTTTTGCGCTAATTTGGAATTTTTTTTTACTTTTGGGGTTTTTTTAGGATTTTATAGATATATATATATAGGTTTAATTGTTTCTCGATTTTGGGGGAATTTTTTGGGATTTTTTTGGAGCTTTTTGGAGGTGGAGCTGCTGCTGGGCCCCACAGACGACACGCGCTACCACGTGCTGGTCAACCTGGGCAAGAAAATCACCAACTATGGCAGGGACAAGGACATCCAGATTATGGGTAGGGAAATTTGTAGGACTTTTGAAATTTTTGGGATTTTTTTGGGAATTTTTTTTGAGAATTTTTAGGATTTTGTTTGCCATTTTTAGCCATTTTTTAGGATTTTTTAGGATTTTTTGGCGATTTTTTTGTGATTTTTTAAATTGTTTTTTTGGCAGATTTTTTTCAAGATTTTTTGGGATTTATAAAATATTTGTATATATATTTTTAAATTTTATTTTTGCTTTTTCACTTGTTTGAGGTTTTTTTGCTATTTTTTTCTGAATATTTTCCCAGTTTTTTACGTTTTTTTGCAGTTTTTTTGCGCTAATTTAGAATTGTTTTTTTACTTTTGGGGTTGTTTTGGGATTTTATATAAATATATATATATACAGGTTTAGATGTTTCTCGATTTTGGGGGGATTTTTTGAGATTTTTTTGGAGCTTTTTGGAGGTGGAGCTGCTGCTGAGCCCCACAGACGACACGCGCTACCACGTGCTGGTCAACCTGGGCAAGAAAATCACCGACTATGGCGGGGACAAGGACATCCAGAACATGGGTAGGGACATTTGTAGGAATTTTGAAATTTTTGGGGAATTTTTTGAGAATTTTTAGGATTTTTTGGCCATTTTTTGCCATTTTTTAGGATTTTTTGGCGATTTTTTTGTGATTTTTTAAATTGGTTTTTTGGCAGATTTTTTTCAAGATTTTTTTGGGATTTATAAAATATTTGTATATATATATATTTTTAAATTTTATTTTTGCTTTTTCACTTTTTTGAGGTTGGTTTGCTATTTTTTTCTGAATATTTTCCCAGTTTTTTACGTTTTTTTGCGCTAATTTAGAATTGCTTTTTTACTTTTGGGGTTTTTTTAGGATTTTATAGATATATATATAGGTTTAATTGTTTCTCGATTTTGGGGGGGATTTTTTGAGATTTTTTTGGAGATTTTTGGGGGTGGAGCTGCTGCTGGGCCCCACGGACGACACGCGCTACCACGTGCTGGTCAACCTGGGCAAGAAAATCACCAACTATGGCAGGGACAAGGACATCCAGAACGTGGGTAGGGACATTTGTAGGACTTTTGAAATTTTTGGAATTTTTTTGGGGAATTTTTTTGAGAATTTTTAGGATTTTTTTTGCCATTTTTTGGCAGATTTTTTAGGATTTTTTGGCGACTTTTTCGTGATTTTTAAATTTTTTTTTTTCAAGATTTTTTTCAAGATTATTTGGGATTTATAAAATATTTGTATATATATATTTTCAAATTTTATTTTTGTTTTTTCACTTTTTTTGGTATTTTTTTGTGATATTTTTCTTGACCTTTTTCGCGATTTTTTTTGTGGATTTTTTGCAATTTTTTTCGCATTAATTTGGAAATTTTTTTTTACTTTTGGGATTTTTTTAGGATTTTATATATATATACACATTTAATTGTTTTTTGGTTTTGGGAGAATTTTTTGGGAGATTTTTTTGGTATTTTTGGGGGGATTTTTTGGGGGTTTTTGGGGGTGGAGCTGCTTCTGGGCCCCATGGACAACACTCACTACCACATGCTGGTCAACCTGGGCAAGAAAAATCACCGACTATGGCAGGGACAAGGATGTCCAGAACATGGGTAGAGATGTTTGGGACATTTGTGGGATTTTTAGGGATTTTTTTGGGAATCTTTTGGTGATTTTTTTAGGATTATTTGAAATTTTTTGGGATTTTTCAGGATTTTTTGGGACTTTTTTGCAATTTTTTTAGGATTTTTTTAGGTTTTTTTGTGGTCTTTTTAGTTATTATTTTAGACGGATTTTTTTCAAGACCTTTTGGGATTTTAAAAATATTTTTCTATCTATATTTTTAAATTTTATATCTGTTTTTTTGTGATTCTTTTGCAATTTTTTTCCCCCGATCATTCCCAGTAATTCCCAGTGATTCCTGGTGAATTCCTGGTTAATTCCCAGTAACTCCCGGTGATTCCTGGTCAATTCCTGGTCAATTCCTGGTCAATTCCCAGTAATTCCCAGTAAATTTCTGGTGATTCCTGGTGAATTCCCGGCTATTCCTGTGAATTTCCAGTTAATTCCCAGTGATTCCTGATGATTCCCGGTGAATTCCCAGTGATTCCCAGTGAATTCCCAGTGATTCCCGGTGATTCCCGGTGAATTCTCAGTGATTCCTGGTGAATTCCCAGTGATTCCCAGTGAATTCCCAGTGATTCCCGGGGATTCCCAGTGAATTCCCAGTGAATTCCCAGAGATTCCCAGTGAATTCCCAGTAATTCCCGGTGAATTCTGGGTGAATTCCAAGTGATTCCTGGTGAGTCCTGGTGATTCCTGGTGGATTCCCAGTGAATTCCCAGTGATCCCCTGCTGAATTCTCAGTGAATTCCCAGGGATCCCTGGTGAATTCCTGGTGGATTCCCAGTGAATTCCCAGTGATCCCCTGCTGAATTCTCAGTGAATTCCCAGGGATCCCTGGTGAATTCCCGGTGATTCCCGGTGAGTCCTGGTGATTCCTGTGGATTCCCGGTGAATTCCCAGTAATTCCCGGTGAATTCCGGGTGAATTCCCAGTGATTCCCGGTGAGTCCTGGTGATTCCTGTGGATTCCTGGTGAATTTCGGTGGATTCCCGGTGACTCCCGTGCCTGTTCCCTGCAGATGACAACATTGACGAGACCTACGGGGTGAACGTGCAGTTCGAGTCCGACGAGGAGAGGTGCGGGATGGGCCTGAGATAGCTGTGTGGGCACCAGTCCCCCATTCCTGTGTCCCCAGTCCCCAATCCCCATTCCCCAATCCCCCATTCCCGTGTCCCCATTCCTGTGTCCTCCATTCCTGTGTCCCCCATTCCCCAGTCCCCATTCCTCAATCCCCCATTCCCCCAATCCCCCATTCCCCCATTCCTCAATCCCCCATTCCCCCAATCCCACATTCCCCAATCCCCCATTCCCCATTCCCCAATCCCCCATTCCCCCAATCCAGCATTCCCCAATCCCCCATTCCTGTGTCCCCCATTCCCCAGTCCCCAATCCCCAATCCCCATTCCCCAATCCCCATTCCCCAATCCCCCATTCCCCAATCCAGCATTCCCCCAATCCCCCATTCCTGTGTCCCCCATTCCCCAGTCCCCAATCCCCCATTCCCCATTCCCCAATCCCCATTCCCCAATCCCCCATTCCCCAATCCCCCATTCCCCAATCCCCCATTCCCCAATCCCCCATCCCCCAATCCCCCATTCCTGTGTCCCCCATTCCCCAATCCCCCATTCCCCAATCCCCCATTCCCCCATTCCTGTGTCCCCCATTCCCCAATCCCCCATTCCCCCATTCCCCCAATCCCCCATTCCCCAATCCCCCATTCCCCAATCCCCCAATCCCCATTCCCCAATCCCCCATTCCCCAATCCCACATTCCTCAATCCCACATTCTGTTTTCCCATTTTACTCTGTCCCATTTCCCATTATCCCATTTCCCATTATCCCATTCTTCATTATCCCATTTTCCTTCTGGAACCATTTTTTATCCTGTTTTCTCCATCCCATTTTTCTTCATGGCCCCATTTTTTATCCCACATTCCTTAATCCCATTTTCCTCTTTTCCCATTTTTTCATGTGGGACTCCATTTATCCCATTTTCCTTTATCCCATTTTCCCCTCTCCCATTTCCCTTCTTGAACCCCATTTATCCCATTTTCCTTTATCCCATTTTTCTAGTAACACCGTTTTTATCCCATTTTCTTTATCCCACATTCCCTAATCCCATTTTCCCTTATCACATTTTTCCTTCATTCTATTTTCCTTATGGGACTATTCTTTTCCCATTTTCCTTTTTCATTTATCCCATTTTCCTTTATTCCATTTCCTTTTATCCCATTTTTTTAATAGATCCCAATTTCTCCTATTTTCCCCTGTCCCATTTTCCTTTATCCCAATCCCAGGAAAAGTGGATTTATGAGGGAAAAGAGGGATAAAAATGGGATTTTTTAGGGAAAAGAGGGATCAAAATGGGATTTTTGAGCTGAAAAAAATATAAAAATGGGATTTTTGGATGGAAAAAAGGGAATTTGAAGGAGAGGAAAGGCATAAAAATGGGGTTTTTTTGGTCAGAAAAAAGGATTTTGGGTGGGAGAAGAGGGATAAAAAGGGGATTTTTAGGTGGCAAAAAGGGATTAAAATGGGATTTTTGGGTGCAAAAAAGGAATTTTGAGGTGGAAAAGAGGGGTAAAAATTGGGATTTTTGGACAGAAAAAGGGTAAAAATGGGATTGTCAGAAGAAAAAGGATCAAAATGGCATTTTTGTTTGGGAAAAAGGGATAAAAATGGGATTTTTGGACAGAAAAAATGGCATAAAAGTGGGGTTTTGGTGGCAATAAAGGGGATTTTGAGGGGGAGAAGGGGGATAAAATGGGGATTTTTTCATTGGAAAAAAGGGATTTTAAGGGGGAGAAGAGGGGTAAAAATGGGATTTTTGGTTGGGAAAAAGGGGATTTTGGGAAGAAAAGTGGGGTAAAAAGGGGATTTTTGGTCAGAAGAAAAGGGATTTTAGGGTGGAGAAAAGGGGTAAAAATTGGGATTTTTGGACAGAAAAAAGGGAGTGAAAATGGGATTTTTGAGGGTTAAAAGAGGAATAAAAAGGGGATTTTTGGACAAAAAAAGGGATTTTGGGTGGGAAAAGAGGAATGAAAAGGGGATTTTTGGACGAAAAAAGGGATAAAAATGGGATTTTTAGTCAGGAAAAGGGTACAAAAGGGATTTTGGGTGGTAAAAAAGGGATTTTGCAAGGGAGAAGAGGAATAAAAATGGGATTTTTTTGGTTGGGAAGAAAGGATAAAAGTGGGATTTTTAGGTGGAAAAGGGATAAAAAAGGGATTTTTGGTCAGAAAAAGGTAGGGATTATGGGTGGGAGAAGAGGGGTAAAAATTGGATTTTTGGTTGGGAAGAAGGGGTACAAAAGTTTTTGGTGGCACAGAAGGGGTTTGGGGGTGGCACAAAAGGGATTTGGGTGGCACAGAAGGAATTTTGGGGGTGGCACAGAAGGGGTTTGGGTGGCACAGAAGGGATTTTGGGGTGGCAGAAAAGGGGTTTGGGTGGCACAGAAGGGATTTGGGTGGCACAGAAGGGGGATGTGGGTGGCACAAAAAGGGATTTGGGTGGCACAGAAGGTTGGGTGGCACAGAAGGGTTGGATGGCACAGAGGGGGTTGGGTGGCACAGGAGGGATTTGGGTGGCACAGAAGGGATTTGGGTGGCACAGAAGGGGTTGGATGGCACAGAGGGGATGTGGGTGGCACAAAAGGGATTTCTGGGTGGCACAGAAGGGATTTGGGTGGCACAGAAGGGGGATGTGGGTGGCACAGGAGGGATTTGGGTGGCACAGAAGGGAGTTTGGGTGGCACAGAAGGGGATGTGGGTGGCACAGAGGGGATTTAGGGTAGCTGGGAGGGATTTGGGTGGCACAGAAGGGATTTGGGTGGCACAGAAGGGGATGTGGGTGGCACAGGAGGGATTTGGGTGGCACAGAAGGGATTTGGGTGGCACAGAAGGGATTGGGGTGGCACAGAAGGGATTTTGGGGTGGCACAGAAGGTTTCTGCCTGGCACAGAAGTGATTTGGGTGGCACAGAAGGCATCTGGCTGGCACAGAAGGGATTTTGGGGGTGGCACAGAAGGCATCTGGCTGGCACAGAAGGTTTGGCGCTGTCCCACAGGAGGGCGGCGAGGACATCTCGGCGAGGGTTAGGGACGAGGCGTCCGACGATGACCTGGAGGCGACTGAGGCCGTGGTGCCGCTGCGCTCTCGACGTGAGTCCCGACTTGTGGGGATTTCACAGTGGGATTTGGGGGATTTTTGTGGAGATTTGATGGGAATTTTGATAGGATTTTTAATAAAATTTTTGGGGGGATTTTAATGGGATTTTTATCAGAATTTTTTTTGGGGATTTTTGAGAATTTTACAGGAATTTTTATGGGGGATTTTTGAGGGATTTTTTATGGATTTTTAGGGATTTTTTTGTTGTTTCTATGGGGTTTTTATCAGAATTTTTTTATTTTCATAAGAAGATTTGGGGATTTGAATGGGAATTTTTTGAGAATTTTAGTGGGAATATTTGGGGGTTTCTATGGGATTTTTTGTGGGAATTTTATGGGGTTTTTAATTGGAATATTTGGGGATATTTATAAGACTTTTATGAGATTATTTCAGGATTTTAATAGATATTTTATGTGATTTTAATGAGGGATTTTTTCCATGGAAATCTTAGGGGGGATTTTATGGGAATTTTAAAGGGAATTTTGATAGGATTTTAATAAAATTTTTGGGCATTTTATTGGGGATTTTATGAGAATTTTACAGGAATTTTTATGGGGGATTTTTTGAGGGATTTTTATGGATTTTTTAGGGATTTTTTGTTGTCGTTTTTTATGGGGTTTTTATCAGAATTTGATTGGATTTTTATAGGAATATTTGGGGGATTTGAATGGGAATTTTATGGGAATTTTGGTGGGAATATTTGGGGGGTTTTATAGGATTTTTATGGGATTTTTCTTGAGAATTTTATGGGGTTTTAATGGGAATATTTGGGGATATTTATAAGACTTTTTATGAGATTATTTCAGGATTTTTAATAGATATTTTATGCGATTTTAATGAGGGTTTTATTGGGATTTTAATTGGAGTTTTATGGAAATTTTTGGGGGGATTTTATGGGAATTTTCATAGGGATTTTTGGGATTTTTTTCATGGAAATTTTCATAGGGATTTTTATGGGAATTTTACAGGAATTTTGATAGGATTTTTAATAGAATTTTTGGGCATTTTATTGGGATTTTTATCAGAATTTTTTGCGGGAATTTTTGGGGATTTTATGAGAATTTTACAGGAATTTTTATGGGGATTTTTGAGGATTTTTATGGATTTTTTAGGGATTTTTTTGTTGTGTCGTTTTTATGGGGTTTTTATCAGAATTTGATTGGATTTTTTATAGGAATATTTGGGGGATTTGAATGGGAATTTTTATGAGAGTTTTTAGTGGGAATATTTGGGGTTTTTATAGGATTTTTTGGGATGTTTGCAGGAATTTTATGGGGTTTTAATGGGAATATTTGGGGATATTTATAAGACGTTTATGAGAATATTTCAGGATTTTAATAGATATTTTATCGCGATTTTAATGAGGGGTTTTATTGGGATTTTAATTGGAGTTTTATGGGAATTTTGGGGGGATTTTTATGGGAATTTTCATAGGGGATTTTATGGGGATTTTGAGGATTTTTATGGATTTTTTAGGGATTTTTTGTTTGTTTTTATGGGGGTTTTTATCAGAATTTGATTGGATTTTTTATAGGAATTTTTGGGCATTTGAATGGGAGTTTTATGGGAATTTTAGTGGGGAATATTTGGGGGGTTTTTATAGGATTTTTATGGGATTTTTGCAGGAATTTTATGGGGTTTTAATAGGAATATTTGGGGATATTTATAAGACTTTTATGAGACTATTTCAGGATTTTAATAGATACTTTATGCGATTTTAATGAGGGTTTTATTGGGATTTTAATTGGAGTTTTATGGGAATTTTGGGGGATTTTTATGGGAATTTTCATAGGGATTTTTTGGGATTTTTTTCATGGCAATTTTGGGGGATTTTTATGGGAATTTTACAGGAATTTTGATAGGATTTTAATAAAATTTTTGGGGATTTTAATGGGATTTTTATCAGAATTTTATGGAATTTTTGGGGATTTTATGAGAATTTTTCATGAATTTTTATGGGGATTTTTGAGGATTTTAATGGATTTTTTGGGGATTTTTTTTGTTGTTTTTATGGGTTTTTTATCAGAATTTGATTGGATTTTTATAGGAATATTTGGGGATTTGAATGGGAATTTTATGGGAATTTTAGTGGGAATATTTGGGGTTTTTATAGGATTTTTATGGGATTTTTGCAGGAATTTTATGGGGTTTTTAATGGGAATATTTGGGGATATTTATAAGACTTTTATGAGAGTATTTCAGGATTTTAATAGATATTTTATGCGATTTTAATAAGGGTTTTATTGGGATTTTAATTGGAGTTTTATGGAAATTTTGGGGGATTTTTATGGGAATTTTCATAGGGATTTTTTCCATGGAAATTTTGGGGGATTTTTATGGGAATTTTCATAGGGATTTTTTGGGATTTTTTCCATGGAAATTTTGGGGGTTTTTTATGGGAATTTTACAGGAATTTTGATAGGATTTCAATAAAATTGTTTGGGATTTTAATGGGATTTTTATCAGAATTTTATGGGAATTTTTGGGGATTTTTATGGGCTTTTTATTATTATTATTATTATTATGAGAATTTTTGGAATTTCATGTCCCTAAGGGTTCCCATTCCACCCCAAACTCGAGGAATCACGTGAAATTTTGGGACTTTTCTGGGTATTTATGTGGGATTTTTATGGGAATTTTATGGGGATTTTTAAAGGGAATTTTGGGGTATTTTAATGGGAATTTTTATGGGGTTTTAATGGGAATTGTGGGGGATTTTTATGGGAATTTTAATGTAATTTTTAATGTGATTTTTAAGAATTTTGGGGGATTTTAATGGAATTTTTTATGGGGTTTTAATGGGAATTGTGGGGGATTTTTATGGGATTTTTTTTTAGTGTTTCATGTCCCTAAGCATTCCCTAAACCCCAGGAATAATGGGATTTTATGAGATTTTTGTGAGATTTTAATGGGGTTTATTGGGATTTAATGCTATTTTAATGGAATTTAATGGAGTTTTAATGGGATTTTAATGAGATTTTAATGGGATTTTAATGGGATTTTAAGGGATTTTAATGGGATTTTTGGGATTTTAAAGGGATTTAATGCTATTTTCATGGGGATTTTTGGGATTTGATGCCCCCAAACCCCAGGAATAATGTGGATTTTGGGATTTCCCAGCTGGTGGCTGCAGGGGAGCTGATGAGCTCCAAAGAAAAGGGTCTGCACCTGTGGGACATGGAAACCCCTGGAGAATAATGGGATTTTTAACAGGATTTTTATGGGATTTTAATGGAATTATTTTTTATTTTAGTGGGATTTTATTGGAATTTAATGAGATTTTATTGGAATTATAATGGGATTTAATGCTATTTTAATGGAATTTAATGGAGTTTTAATGGGATTTTAATGGGATTATAATGGGATTTTAAGGGATTTTTGGGATTTTAAAGGGATTTAATGCTATTTTCATGGGTTTTTTTGGGATTTGATGGCCCCAAACCCCAGGAATAATGTGGATTTTGGGATTTCCCAGCTGGTGGCTGCAGGGGAGCTGATGAGCTCCAAGAAGAAGAACCTGCACCCCTGGGACAGGGAAACCCTGAGAATAATGGGATTTTATTGGAATTTTAATAGGATTTAATGCTATTTTAATGGAATTTAATGGAGTTTTAATGGGATTTTAATGAGATTTTAAGGGATTTTATTGGGATTTTAAGGGATTTTAATGGGATTTTAATAGGATTTTTGGGATTTTAAAGGGATTTAATGCTATTTTCATGGGTTTTTTTGGGATTTGATGGCCCCAAACCCCAGGAATAATGTGGATTTTGGGATTTCCCAGCTGGTGGCTGCAGGGGAGCTGATGAGCTCCAAAGAAAAGGATCTGCACCTGTGGGACATGGAAACCCTGAGAATAATGGGAAATTAATGGGAATTTAACAGGATTTTATGGGATTTTAACGGATTTTTTTTTTTAATTTTAGTGGGATTTTAATGGAATTTAATGAGATTTTAGTAGGATTTAATGCTATTTTAATGGGATTTTAATGGGATTTTATTGGGATTTTAATGAGATTTTAATGGGATTTTAAGGGATTTTAATGGGATTTTTGGGATTTTAATGGGATTTAATGCTATTTTCATGGGGGTTTTTGGGATTTGATATCCCCAAACCCCAGGAATAATGTGGATTTTGGGATTTCCCAGCTGGTGGCTGCAGGGGAGCTGATGAGCTCCAAGAAGAAGGACCTGCACCCCTGGGACAGGGAAACCCTGAGAATAATGGGATTTTAACGGGATTTTAACAGGATTTAATGGGATTTTAATGGGATTTTTCTGTATTTGAGTGGAATTTAATGAGATTTTATTGGAATTTTAATAGGATTTAATGCTATTTTAGTGGAATTTAATGGAGTTTTAATGGGATTTTAATGAGATTTTAAGGGATTTTAATGGGATTTTAAGGGATTTTAATGGGATTTTTGGGATTTTAAAGGGGTTTAATGCTATTTTCCTGGGGTTTTTTTGGGATTTGATGCCCCCAAACCCCAGGAATAATGTGGATTTTGGGATTTCCCAGCTGGTGGCTGCAGGGGAGCTGATGAGCTCCAAAGAAAAGGGTCTGCACCTGTGGGACATGGAAACCCTGAGAATAATGGGATTTTAACAGGATTTTATGGGATTTTAATGGAATTATTTTTTATTTTAGTGGGATTTTATTGGAATTTAATGAGATTTTATTGGAATTATAATGGGATTTAATGCTATTTTAATGGAATTTAATGGAGTTTTAATGGGATTTTAATGGGATTATAATGGGATTTTAAGGGATTTTTGGGATTTTAAAGGGATTTAATGCTATTTTCCTGGGGTTTTTTTGAGATTTGATGCCCCCAAACCCCAGGAATAATGTGGATTTTGGGATTTCCCAGCTGGTGGCTGCAGGGGAGCTGATGAGCTCCAAGAAGAAGGACCTGCACCCCCGGGACATCGACGCCTTCTGGCTGCAGCGGCAGCTCAGCCGCTTCTACGACGACGCCATCGTGTCCCAGAAAAAGGCAGACGAGGTCCTGGAGATCCTCAAGGTCTGTGCCCCCAAAATTTGAGATTTGGGAGAATTCTGCATCCAAAAAAGTGGGAATTTGGCTCCAGAATTGATCCTGGGTGGTTTGTCACAATGGATGGAATTTTGGGTTGGGAATTTCCAGGGGTTTCCCATCCCTGGGGGCTGTTCCTTCCTGATTCCTGTTTTTTTTTGGGGAAAAATGGGAATTTTTGGGATTGTTTTTCCTCCTGGAGCCACCTCCATGGGCTCTGTTCTCCTCCTGATTCCTGTTTTTTTGTGGAAAATGTGAATTGGGGAGATCCTCAAAGTCTGTGCCTCCAAATCCTTTGGATATGGGAGAATTCTCCCTCAAAAAAAGTGGGAATTTGGCTCCAAATTAATCCTGGGTGGTTTGTCACAATGGATGGAATTTTGGGTTGGGAATTTCCAGGGGTTTCCCATCCCTGGGGGCTGTTCCTTCCTGATTCCTGTTTTTTTGGGGAAAAATGGGAATTTTTGGGATTGTTTTTCCTCCTGGAGCCACCTCCATGGGCTCTGTTCTCCTCCTGATTCCTGTTTTTTGTGGAAAATGTGATTTGGGGAGATCCTCAAAGTCTGTGCCTGCAAATCTTTGGGATTTGGGAGAATTCTCCATCCAAAAAAGTGGGAATTTGGCTCCAAATTCATTCCTTGTGTTTTGTGCCATTGAGTGGAATTTTGGGTTGGGAATTCCCAGGGGTTTCCCATCCCTGGGGGTTGTTCCTTCCTGATTCCTGTTTTTTTGTGGAAAAATGGGAATTTTTGGGATTGTTTTTCCTCCTGGAGCCACTTCCATGGGCTCTTTCTCCTCCTGATTCCTGTTTTTGTGGAAAATGTGATTTGGGAAGATCCTCAAAGTCTGTGCCTGCAAATCTTTGGGATTTGGGAGGATTCTCCATCCAAAAAAGTTGGAATTTGGCTCCAAATTCATTCCTTGTGTTTTGTGCCATTGAGTGGAATTTTGGGTTGGGAATTCCCAGGGGTTTCCCATTCCTGGGGGCTGCTCCTTCCTGATTCCTGTTTTTCTGGGGAAAAATGGGAATTTTTGGGATTGTTTTTCCTCCTGGATCCACCTCCATGGGCTCTGTTCTCCTCCTGATTCCCAGGTTTTTGTGGAAAATGGGAATTGGGGAGATCCTCAAAGTCTGTTCCTCCAAATCCTTTGGATTTGGGAGAATTCTCCCTCAAAAAAAGTGGGAATTTGGCTCCAGAATTGATCCTGGGTGGTTTGTCACAATGGATGGAATTTTGGGTTGGGAATTTCCAGGGGTTTCCCATTCCTGGGGGCTGCTCCTTCCTGATTCCTGTTTTTCTGGGGAAAAATGGGAATTTTTGGGATTGTTTTTCCTCCTGGAGCCACGTCCATGGGCTCTGTTCTCCTCCTGATTCCTGTTTTTTGTGGAAAATGTGATTTGGGGAGATCCTCAAAGTCTGTGCCTGCAAATCTTTGGGATTTGGGAGAATTCTCCATCCAAAAAAGTGGGAATTTGGCTCCAAATTCATTCCTTGTGTTTTGTGCCATTGAGTGGAATTTTGGGTTGGGAATTCCCAGGGGTTTCCCATCCCTGGGGGTTGTTCCTTCCTGATTCCTGTGGGTTTTGGGGAAAAATGGGAATTTTTGGGATGGTTTTTGAGGCTCCAGGATTGTTTTTTCAGGCTTTGGGATTATTTTTCCCCCTGGATCCACCTCCATGTGCTCTATTCCCCTCATGATTCCCCTGTTTTTGTGGAAAAATTGGAATTTTAGGATGGATTTTTAAGGCTCCAGGGTTGTTTTTCAGCTTTGGGATTTTTTTTTCCCAGTCTCCAGGATTGGTTTTTTTTAATGGGATTTTTATGGAAATTTTTGGGGATTTTTAATGGAAATTTTGGTGGATTTTTGTGGGAATTTTTGCTATTTTTATGGGATTTTTTTGGGTTTTCTATGGGAACTTTTATGGGAATTTTTCCAAGCTTGTGTCTCTCATGTTTTACCTCAAACTCTGGCTTCAAACACCAAACCCAGGGAATAATGGGATTTTTGTGGGAATTTTGGGTTTTCTATGGGAATTTTGAGGGATTTTTATAGGACCTTTTGGGGACTTTTATGGGAGTTTTCGGGGATTTTAATGTGAATTTTTGGGGATTTTAATGTGAATTTTTGAGGTTTTCTGTGGGAATTTTTTTTTATTTTTATGGGAATTTGGGGAGTTTTAATGTGAATTTTTGGGGATTGTAATGTGAATTTTTGGGGATTTTTATGGGATTTTTTGGGAATTTTTATGGGATTTTTGGGGGATTTTAATGTGAATTTTTGGGGATTTCTGTGGGAATTTTGGGGGAATTTTATGGGAATTTTTGGGGTATTTAATGGGAATTTTTGGGGATTTTTAATGGGAATTTTTGGGCTTTTTCCAGGCTCTTGTCCCTCTTGTTCCACCCCAAACCCTGGCTCCAAACACCAATCCCAGGGAATAATGGGATTTTTAAGGGAATTTTTTGGGATTTCTATGGTAATTTTAATGAGATTTTTATGGGAATTTTTGGGATTTTAATGGGAATTTTTGGGATTTTAATGGGAATTTTTGAGGATATTTATGGGAATTTTTGGGATTTTAATGGGAATTTTTTGGAATTTCTATGCTAATTTTTATGGGATTTTTATAGGAATTTTTGGCATTTTAATGGGAATTTTTGAGGATATTTATGAGATTTTTGGGATTTTATTGGGAATTTTTGGGAATTTCTATGCCAATTTTTATGGGATTTTTATAGGAATTTTTGGCATTTTTATGGGAATTTTTGGGATTTTTATAGGAATTTTTGGCATTTTTATGGGAATTTTTGGGGCATTTCTGTGGGAATTTTTTGGGGATTTTTATGGGAATTTTTGGGGGGATTTTAATGGGATTTTAAGGCTGTGAAAATTCCATTTTTTCTCTCCAGACTGCCAGTGATGACCGGGAGTGTGAGAACCAGCTGGTGCTGCTGCTGGGCTTCAACACCTTCGACTTCATCAAGGTGCTGCGGCAGCACCGCATGATGAGTGAGCCTCATTCCCCTTTCGTGGCACTTGCTGCCCTTGGATCCATTTCCCCAGCGTTGTCTCCCCTGCTTTCTCCCCTGCTTTCTCCCCTGATTTCTCCCCTGATTTTCCCATTACTTTTCCCCTATGATTTCCCCAGATTTCCCTATTATTTTCTCTGATTTTCCCATTATTTTTTTCATTATTTTCTCCCATGATTTTTACATTATTTTCCCCCATGATTTTCCCCCATGTTTTTCCCCATGATTTCTCCCATGATTTTCCCCCATGATTTTCCCCATGATTTCTCCCATGATTTTTCCCCAATGATTTTCCCCCATGATTTTCCCCATGATTTCTCCCATGATTTTCCCATTATTTTCTCATTATTTTTCCCATGATTTTCCCCATGATTTCTCCCATGATTTTCCCATTATTTTCTCATTATTTTTCCCATGATTTTTCCCCAGTGATTTCTCCCATTATTTTTTCCCCCATGATTTTTCATGTGATTTCCCCATGATTTTCCCCCATGATTTTCCCCCAATGATTTTTCCCCCAATGTTTTTCCCCCAATGATTTTCCCCCCATGATTTTCCCCATGTTTTCTCCCCTGATTTCTCCCCTGGTTTTCCCACTACTTTTCCCCTATGATTTCCCCATGATTTCTCCATTATTTTCTATGATTTTCCCTTTTCTTTTTTCATTATTTTCTCCCATGATTTTTTACATTATTTTCCCCCATGATTTTCCCCATTATTTTCCCCCATGTTTTCCCTCATGATTTTCCCCATGATTTCCCCCATGATTTCTCCCATGATTTCTCCCATGATTTTCCCCCAATGATTTTCCCCCATGATTTTCACCCAATGATTTCCCCATGATTTTCCCCATGTTTTTCTCCCCCTGATTTCTCCCATGATTTTCTCATTACTTTTCCCCAATGATTTCCCCATGATTTCTCCATTATTTCTTTGATTTTCCCTTTTTTTGTCATTATTTTCTCCCATGATTTTTACATTATTTTCTCCCATGATTTTCCCTCCCCATGTATTTCCCCATGATTTCTCCATGATTTTTCCCCCAATTTTTTCTCCCAATGATTTTTCTCCCCCCATGATTTTCCCCCATGATTTCCCCATGATTTTCCCCCATGATTTTCACCCAAATGATTTTTCCCCCAATGATTTTCCCCCATGATTTTTCCCCCATGATTTTTCCCCCATGATTTTTACTCCAATGATTTTCCCCCACATGATTTTCCCCATGATTTCTCCCATGATTTTCCCATTATTTTCTCATTATTTTTCCCATGGTTTTTCCCCAGTGATTTCTCCCATTATTTTTTTCCCCCATGATTTTTCATGTGATTTTCTCCCATGATTTTCCCCCATGATTTTCCCCAATGTTTTTCCCCCAATGATTTCCCCCATGGTTTTCCCATGTTTTTCTCCCCTGATTTCTCCATGATTTTCCATTACTTTTCCCCTATGATTTCCCATGATTTCCCTATTATTTTCTATGATTTCCCATTATTTTTTCATTATTTTCTCCCATGATTTTTACATTATTTTCTCCCGTGATTTTCCCCCATGTTTTTCCCCATGATTTCTCCCATGATTTTCCCCAATTTTTTCCCAATGATTTTTCCCCCATGATTTTTCCCCATGATTTTCCCCCATGATTTTCCCCATGATTTTCACCCAATGATTTTTCAATGATTTTTCTCATGATTTTTCCATGATTTTCTCCCCATGATTTTTACCCAATGATTTTTCATGATTTTTCCCCTATGATTTCTCCCCATGATTTTCCCATTATTTCTCATTATTTTTCCCTGATTTTTCCCCCATGATTTCCCAGGATTTTTTCCCCCATGATTTTTCCCCCCATGATTTTCCCCATGATTTTCACCCAATGATTTTCCCCATGATTTTCCCCTATGATTTTTTATATGATTTTTCTCCCATGATTTTCCAATGATTTTCCCCAATGATTTTTTCAATGATTTTCCCCCAATGATTTTCCCCAATGTTTTTCCCCCAATGATTTTTTCCATGTTTTTCTCCCCTGATTTCTCCCATGATTTTCGTACTTTTCCCTATGATTTCCCCATGAGTTTCTCCAATTTAATTTTCTATGAGTTTTTCCCATTATTTTTCATTAATTTTCTCCCATGATTTTGCATTATTTTCCCCATGAGTTTCATGTTTTCCCAGGATTTCTCCTCCTGCATGATTTTCATGATTTCTCCCTATGATTTCCCATGATTTTTTCACTCTCGTGTCCGCGTTTCTCCCATTATTTTCTCCCATGATTTTCTCATTATTTTTCCCATGATTTCTCCCATGATTTCTCCCATGATTTTCTCCCATAATTTTCTCATTATTTTTCCCATGATTTTTCCCCATTGATTTCTCCCATGATTTTTCCCCCATGATTTTCTATGATTTTCTCATTATTTTTCCATGATTTCTCCCATGATTTTCTCCCATGATTTTCTCATTATTTTTCCCATGCTTTTACCCCAATGATTTTTCCCCCATGATTTTCCCCCATGATTTTCTCCATGTTTTCTCCCATGATTTTCTCCCATGATTTTCCCATTATTTTTCCATGATTTCTCCCATGATCTTCTCCCATAATTTTCTCATTATTTTTCCCATGATTTTTCCCCAGTGATTTCTCTCATGATTTTCCCCCAATGATTTTCCCCCATGATTTTCC
>JAPFBE010000954.1:0-18706 GCA_034336665.1 Luscinia megarhynchos | reverse complement strand
TAGGGGAAAGGCAAACAAAATATCTTGATTAAAATTACAGAAAAATTTTTAAGCGGATACGTTTTCCAACACCACTTTGGTCCAGTGTGTTCCCAGTTCTCCCAGCTGCCCCTAGCACAGTCCCAGTCACTCCCAGTACTATCCCAGTATGAGTCCAGTCTCTGCCAGCAGGGCCCCAGTCACTCACACTTGCCCCCAGTTGCCCCAGCATGGTCCCAGTTTTCCCCCAGCCCATTCCCAAGTCACTCCCAGTTAGGTCCCAGTCACCACCCCTATGGTCTCAGACACTCCCAGTATATCCCAGTTGCCCTGAATAATCTCATAGTCATTCCCAGGCACTCCAGTTACCTCAGCGTGGTTCACTTGCCCCCAGTTTTATCCCAGTTGTCTTTGGAATAGTCCCAGTGCCTCTCAGCACTGTTTTGTTTTTCTTTTTTGGATGGAGAGGGAATGTTTGGAGAATGCAGAACTCCAAAGCTGATCCCAGTCACTCCCAGTCAGTCCCTATTATGATGCAGCTACCCCCCAGCACAGTCCCAGTTGCTCCCAGTTCCTCCCATTTTCATCCAGTGTGTTCCCAGTTGTCCCAGTCGCCCCCAGTATAGTCCCAATCACTCCCAATATGAGGCCATGGCCCCCAATTGCTCCCTGTCAATGCCAGCATGACCCCAGTAGCCTCCAGTATAATCCCTGTGACTCCCTGTCTCTCCCAGTATATCCCAGTCACCCCCAGCATGCTGCCAGTCACTCTCACTTCTTCCCACTTGCTGTCAGCATGATTCCAGTTGTTCACAGCCACTCCCAGTCCATCCCAGTATGATTCCAGTCACCCTCAGTGTGATCCCAGTCTCACCCAGCATGGACCCAGCTGCTCTCCCTGTGATCCCAGGATGATCCCAGTTGCTGCCAGCATCGTTCCAGTTGTTCCCAGTTCCTCCCAGGATGATCCCTAGAATAGCCCCAGTCTCTCTCTCAGCATTGTCCCACTATCTCCCAGTTGCCCCCAGTGTGGTTCCAGTCCCCCCAGTATGGTTACAGACACTCTCATTGTATCCCAGTTTGTCCAGTAAAGTTCTTGTTATCTCAAAATGATCCCATTCTTTCCCATTATTCCCACTTGCCCCCAGCCAGATCCCAGTTTCTGTCAGTGTCCCATACTCCCAGTTGCTCCCAGTATGGTCCCTGTTATGGCCTCAGTCCCCTCAGCATCGTTCCAGTACCTTCCAGTTGATCCCAGTTGCTCTCAATGTCTCCACATTTTCCTCCCAACATGGGCCCAGTAGCTTCCAGTAACCCCCAGCCAGGTTCCATTCCCACCCTCTGTAATTCCAGTGGCTCCAAGGATGATCCCAGTAGGACCTGTAGTCACTCCCAAGTATGGTTCCAGTCATCTCCAGTATGACCCCAGTCACTCCCAGATCCTCCCAGTATTCTTCCAGTCATGCCCAGAGTGAATCCCAGTCAATCCCAGTATGGTTCCAGTTGTGACCAGCCCTTCTCCATCATTCCCAGTCTGATTGCAGTATGATCCCAGTCATTCTCAGATATTCCCAGTACTATTCCGGTCACTCCCAGTACAATCCCAGCCATTTCCAGTAGGATCCCAGTATGACTCTGACATGGGCACAGCTACTCCCATTATCATCCAGTGTGGTTCCAGTGCTCCCATTTCCCCTCACTGTGGTTTCAGTCTCTCCCAGTGCATCCCAGTTGCTGCCAGCATGTTCCCAGTCACGTCCAGTTGCTGCCAGTATGATCCCCAGTCCTTCTGAGCATGGTTCCAGTTCCTCCCAGTGTAATCCCAGCTGCTCCCCAGGTGCCCCCAGCACAGTCCCAGTCACTCCACAGATGATCCCAGTCCCTCTCAGCATGGTCCCAGTCATGCCCAGTTGCCCCCAGTACAGAGTAGTAGCTCCCACTGACTCCCCAGTAGCCCCCAGCATGGACACAACTGTTCCCAGTATGGTTCTAGTCCCCCACTATGATTACATACACACTTATATCAGTTCTCCCAGCTACCCTAGCACAGTCCCAGTCACTCCCAGTACTATCCCAGTATGAGTCCAGTCTCTGCCAGCAGGGCCCCAGTCACTCACACTTGCCCCCAGTTGCCCCAGCATGGTCCCAGTTTTCCCCCCAGCAGATTCCCAGTCGCTCCCACTGAGGTCCCAGTCACCACCCCTATGGTCTCAGACACTCCCAGTATATCCCAGTTGCCCTGAACAATCTCGTAGTAATACCCTGGCATTCCCAGTAACCTCAGTGTGGTTCAATTGCTCCCAGTTTTATCCCAGTTGTCCCTGAAATAGTCCCAGTGCCTCTCAGGATGGTTTCTTTACTTTCTTTTTAGCAAAGGAGAATGTTTGTAGAATGCAGAACTCCAAAGCTGAGCACAAAATGCCCCTTCGGGGACACTGGGGGGTCCCGGTGGCAGCTGCCGGCAGAGGCAGCCTGGAGGAGCAGAGCCCTGTGTCCCCCAGGAGCCCAAAGTGGGGAGCCCAGAGAGGGGGGAGCGCCGCCATTGGCCGGACCGTCAACAGCATGGAGAGGGGCAGGGGGGACTCCTTGGACCCCCAGCACCCCAAAGCTGAGAATAAGGGGAGAAGGGACCCCGGGACGCCAAAATACCCCAACATCCCTAAATGGGGAGAGGGAAGGTGGGGGAGCTTTTTGGATTGCTGGGACTCCCAGCAGCCTGGGGAGGGCGGGCACCGAGTAGATGGGGAACCCCCAATAGAAGCGTGACCCCCAGCAGCTGGGACAGGGAGGAACTCCCAAACACCAAAGGGGAGGGACCATTGCCAGAAACTCCTGGGAGGCATTTTCAGGGCTGAATGTTGGTGTTTGGGAGGTTTTGATGGAGCCCAGATGCCCGGGGACTTCTAGAGATGGACTTGGGCAGGAGGAACCCCCAACACAACGCGCTCATCCCTTGTTTTTCCCCAAACCAGGATTTTCCAACCCTTGACTTGATGGATGAGGAGAAGGCTGCGCGGAAAAGGAAGATGGCCCAGGAGCCCCAGGCAGGTGAGGAGGAAGTCAGTGCCCCTTTCCCCCTCTGTCCTGCTCCATCTCCCTGCCCAGCATGGCCCCCGGCTGCAGGACACCCCGCTGCCGACACTGACCTGCCAGGGATGCGCTGGGGGGATCTTCTTCCACTTCCCTCTGGCACAGAGGCAAATCCCATCCTCTCCTTGTCCTTCCTCGCCCAGGGAAGGAGCTAAGCACGGAGACCAGGGAGGACAAATCCCCGCGGCAGAACCTGGTGGAAGAGGCCGTTTGCAGCGGCTCCACAGTGCAGGAATCCAACGGGGAGGAAAAGCAGCGGAGATCCCGCACCAGCAGGGGCTGCAAACGCAGATCGCGGGGATCTGAGGAGGAAAGACCCAGCCTGGGCCGGGCAGGTGGCCAGAGATGGAGCCAGAGCTCACACCTGGTGGTCCATGAGCAGCTTCGTGATGGGCAGAAGCGCCACAAGTGCTCGGAGTGTGGGATGAGCTTCAGATGGAGGTCCCTCCTGATCCGCCACCAGAGGATCCACACTGGGGAGAGGCCCTACGAGTGTGGGGAGTGTGGGAAGAGGTTTCACACCAGCAGCAATCTCCTCAGGCACCACCGCACGCACACAGATGAGAAGCCCTTCCGCTGCCCCGACTGCGGGAAGGGATTCAGGAACAACTCTGACCTCACCAAACACCGGAGCAGCCACACTGGGGAAAAGCCCCACAGGTGTGAGGAGTGTGGGATGAGCTTCAGGCACAGCTTCAGCCTGATTAGCCACCAGAGGATCCACAGTGGGGAGAGGCCCTACGAGTGTGAGGAGTGTGGGAAGAGCTTCAGTCACCGTTCCAGCCTAATCGTTCACCAAAGGATCCACACTGGGAAAAGACCCTACAAGTGTTCTAAGTGTGGCAAGAGGTTTCACACCAGCTCTAATCTCGTCAAGCACTACCAGACACACACAGAGGAGAGGCCCTATGAGTGCCCTGACTGTGGGAAGGGCTTCAGGCAAAACTCCCACCTTATCACCCACCGGCGCATCCACACTGGGGAGAGGCCCTACGAGTGTGAGGAGTGTGGGAAGAGCTTCTCCCAGAGCTCAACCTTGACCAAACACCAACGGAGGCACCAGTAAGGGAAGCCCTGCGAGTGCCCTGAGTGTGGGAAGAGCTTCGTGCGCTACTCCAACTCCATCCCCCACTGCAGGACCCACGATTGGCAGAGCCCTGGTGACCCACATTCCCTGGGGATCCCTGTTGGGAAGACACCTGCCTGATTATCCTTTTGTTTTTGCCTTCGTTTTTCTCTTCTCCGTCTTCTTTGTTGTCCAAAAGCCAAGAGGGATCGATCTCTCCCTCAAAACCTCCCAAATCCAAGAAAAAACCCCTCAATGTTGACTCAAAATGGATCAGTCCAACTTCAAAGTGCCTTATTCTCCCCTCAAAACAACTCAATGCCACACAAACCTTACTGGATTCCAGAGCCGCCAGGGTGAGAAGGGGTTGGAAGGAGATTGGGAGAAGTGGGATCCAAATTTGGAGCGGTGGGATCGGGATTGTGTGGGGCTGGCTGGGAGAGATGGATTTTGAGTAAATAAAACTTTGACAATTCCTGATTTCTGTCCCATTCTCTTTCAGTCAGTTCCAGTTCTGTTTTCAGTGGCACCTTCTCAGCTGATTGTGTTTGTGTCCTCCTTTCTCTCCTGCCTCTCTCTGCCTGCTCTGTTTCTCTCTCAGGGTCTCCCTTGACCCAGGGCAGCTCCCACCAAAGACCCTGCCCTGATTCAATTCCCAGTGCAGGAGCTGCAACAGCCATGGGTGAAGTTGTGAAGGCTGGCAGTGAAATGTCCCTGTAAGATCTTGCTGCACTTGGCTTTTGGCCCCTTCTGAAGAGCTTTGCCTTCAAGGGCAGGAACATCTTTTCCTGCCTGGGAACTGGAATTCCAGAGCCTGGCAGTGTGAGCCATGCAGGACCATGCAGACTGGGATCATGGGGGCTGGGATCACATGGACTGGGATCCTCCAGACTGGGACTGCACAGACTGGGACCAGATGGATCAGGGCCATGCAGACTGGGATTGTACAAACTGGGATCACATGGACTGGGATTGTACAAACTGGGACCATATGGACCGGGATGGCTGCACCAGAACGATGCGAACCGAGGAGGTCCTGCCCCACCCAGGGTCCCTCCCAGTCCTGCCCAGTCCCATGTGGGGTGCAGCCAAAACTCCCCACAGGGAATGAGGAGGTCCCAAAGCTCTCCTGGTGTCGGTCTCCGTCTTGGTCCCGGTCTCAGTCTCAGTTTAGAGCAGTCCTGGAGCTCCTGGTTCTGATTCCTGTCCTGGGCTGAATCTCGATCCCAGAGCCACCCTGGCCTTGGTCTCAGTCTTGGTCATATACTGGTGCCAGTCTTGGTGCCAGTGCTGGTTCTGGTTTCAGTCTCGGTCTTGGTTTTGGAATGGTTTCAGTCCCAGTGGTGGTGCTGGTGCCAGTGTTGATCCCGGTGTGCTCCCAGTGCCAATGTCAGCCTCAGGTCTCAGTCCCTGAAATGGTGCCAGTCCCAGTTCTGCAGCCGTGCCACTCTCAGTTTTAATTCGGGAGGTCTCCCTGTGCCAGTGCTGATCCTGGTCCCAGTGCAGTCCTGGAGTTCTCCCAGTGCCAGTCTCCAGTGTCCATCATGGTCTCAGTCTTGGTCCCAGTGCCAGTTCTGGAGACGGTTTGGGCTCGGTCTCAGTCCAAGTCCCAGTGCCCGTCTTGAAGAGGTGCCAGTCTCGGTTCCACTGTTGGTTCTGGTCCCAGTCTTGATCTCCATCCTGGTTCTGATGCCAGTCTTGGTTCTAGTCCCAGAGAATTTTATCAACAATTGAGAGAGACAGGGACTACTGACTCATGATGAGAATCCAAAATTTTTTGTGAGCTACATTTGCTTATGCAGCAGTTTTAGGAAGGCAGTCATTTTTGACTACATTCATTGGGTTAAACATCACCCAGACAAATGTAACATTTCTCCTTATTTAGTTCAATCATCTTTCCTGTCGCCAGTCTTGACCCAATCTTCTTGTAATTGCCAAAGCTCTGTTTGTGCTTGTCAGGGTGTCCTGGTTATCAAAGTGCAAATGCCAATTAAATCCACAGCACTCTCTGTCTCAGCTTCCACAGTGCTGGTCTCAGTCTGGGTCTGACAGAGGTGCCAGTCTCGGTGCCAGTGCCGGTTCTGTTTTCAGTCTTGGACTCAATGTTGGTCTTGGTCTCGGTTTTAGAGCGGTCCCAGTCCCAGTGCTGGTACTGGTGTCGATGTCGGTCCTGGCATGCTCCCAGTGCCAATCTCAGTCTCAGGCTCGGTCCCATATTGGTGCCAGTCTCGGTTCTGGTGCCAGTATCAGTCTTGGTGTTGATTCTGGTGCCGCTCCCAGTCTCAGTCCTGGAGTTCTCCCGATGCTGGTCCCAGTCCCAGAGCAGCTCTGGAGCTCTCCTGGTGCCAGTCCCAGTATTGGTGTTGGTCTCAGTCCCAGTCATTGTTCCAGTTCTGGAGCGGTGCTGGTCTCAGTTCTGGTGTTGGTTCTGTTCCCAGTCTTGGTCTCGGTCTCCATTCTGATTTCAGCCTCAGAAATGGTGCTGTTGCTGGTTTGGGTGCCGGTCTCGGTCTCGGTCCCAAATCTTTTAGGCCCATTTTTGTGAGTTCATACTAAGCTGAGGTGTTTTAGGTGGGATTTTAGGCCCCTTCGGACAATGTTAGGCCCCTTTGGCTGATTTTAGGCCAATTCCTGCTGGAATTAGGCTGAATTTGTGCTTCTTTTAGGTGATTTTAGGCCAAACTATGCACTTTTATGACCATGCAGCCTTTTGGCCCAGTTCTTTCCCCCTCAGAGTTCCTGCCCTTTTCTGACCCCGCCCCTTTTCCCTCGGTTTCTGCCCATTTATTAGCCCTACCCATTTCTATTCCCAGCCCCTGTCAATCATTATCCCTCCCCTTTCCTTCAGACCGAGCCCTTGTGTTCGCTCTGCCCCATTCCCCTCTAAGCCCCGCCCATCTCCTGGCCGGTTCTCTCTGAGCATGCTCAGAACACCCGTTAGTGCCTCCTGTGCGCCGCCATCTTTGCTCCCGGTCCCTCCATCTGGCTCCAGCGTGTCCGAGAGCTGCGGTGGGGCTGGGGGGATCTATAGGGGATTTGTATGGGACTGGGGGGTCTCAGGGTCTCTATGGAGGATTTGGGCTTGTCTATAGGGGATTTGGGGGTCCCTTAACGAGGATTGGGATTTCTATAGGGGATTAGTGGGTCTGAGGGTCTCTGTAGAGGATTTGGGCTTGTCTATGTGGGATTTGGGGGCCCTGGGGGGTCCCTAAAGGTGCTCTGGGAGGTCTATAGGGGATCCACAGGGGCCTGGCGGATCCTATAGAGGATCCAGGGGGGTCTCATGGTCTCTATAGGGGAATTTTGAGTTTCTTAAAGGGAATTTCTGGGTATTTTGGGCTCTGTACAGGGAATTTGGGGGGTCCCTGTAGGTAATTTTGGGGTTCCTACTAAAAATTTTGGTATCCTTAAAGGGAATTTGGAGGTCTCTTGGGAATTTTGGGGTTCCCATAAGAAAACTGTGGGGTAACTAAAGGGAATTTTGGGGCCTATATGAGAATTTGGATAATTAAGGGGTCTCTACACAGAATTTTTTTGCATTTTGAGTCTAAACATGGTAATTTTTAGGTCTCTTTTGAGAAGTTTTGCAATGTTGGGGTCCTCAAATGGAATTTTGGAGGATCCCATAGGGAATTTTTGGGGTCTATATAGAGAAACATGGGTCCAAACATGGGAAGTTTGGGTTGTCTAGAGGAAATCTGTGGGATGTCCGTAGGAAATAATTGGGAATTTTGGTTCCAAAAGTGGGAATTGGAGAGTGGAATTTTGGATGCCAAAATATGCCAGTGAAGAGCTGGCATGAAGCCTGTGAGACCCAGGGGTCATCCCAAAGACCCCCAGACAAACAGCAGAGCAACCTAAAAGGAACAATGCGCAAAGAGGCGTGAAACTAATTTCCATATGAAGCGAGGGAGCGATGGATTTGTATGAGGTGAGTTGTGTATTCCTGGTTTGTAGAGAATAAAAGGAGAGGCGCAGGTGGCCACAGGTGTGCGTGTTTTTGGAGGAGCTGTCCCCCACGCGCCGCAGCGCTGAATAAATACACACCTACTCTTAGAACTTCTTTTTGTGGGTTTTAGAGTGTTTTTCTGTGCTTCACCATGACCCCTCCCCAGACCTTCCCTGGCCCCTGCCAGGACCCCCCCACCCAAGACCCCTCACCAAGACCCCCACGACCCCACCCAAGACTCCAAGACTCCTCCTCAAAGTCCCTCCAGAACCCCCCAACCCCTCCCAAAACCTTCCAAGGACCCCCCCAGCCCCCTTCCAAAACCCAGCCCAGGACCCACCACGAGCCCTCCCGAAAGTGCCCCCATGACCCCTCTTAGGACCCACAGACTACCCCAGACCCCTCCCAAAGCCTCCCCCACGATCCCACCCACGAACCCCCTGACCCTTTATACGACCCCCAGACCCTCCCAAAGCGCCCCAATACCCCATCCAGACTCCCCCAAGACCTCTCCCAAAGCCCCCCTACGATCTCTCCCAGACCCCTCCCAAAAGCCCCCCAGACTCCTCCAAAAACCCCTCCAAGACCCTCTCAGAACCCCCAGACACCCCCAGGCCCCTCCCAGATGCCCCCAAACCCCCAGACCCCTCTTTGGACCTCCAGACCCCTCCAAAACCCCCCAAGGATCCCCCCAGACCCCTCCCCAAAACCCCCACAGACCCATCCCCAATCCCAACCCGGGACCCTCCAGAGCCTCCCCAGATCCCCCGAGGCTCCCAAAACCCTCCAAGGACCCCCCAGAGCCCCCAGTATCTCCCCCACAAACCCCCCAGACCTCAGCAAGATCCTCTCAGGACCCTCCCAAAACCTCCCCCAGGACCCGTCTGAGACCCCCAGACCCCTCCCCAAGACCTTCCAGACCCCTCCCAAGGTCCCTCCCCCAAACTCCCCCCAAACCCTCTGAGAACTCCCCCCAGACCCTCCATAAGACACCCCCAGAGCCCTCCCAGACGCCCCCCACCCCCGCCCCGCCTCCCCCGCCCCTCCCCACCTGTCCCTGCGCCGCCTCAGCAGCTCCCGCAGCCCCTCGTCCTCTCCCGGCCCTGCCCCGCTCCCTGCAGCGCCTCCCTCAGCGCCCGCCCGAGCCCGGGGAGGGGCCGGGGGGAGGGGCCGCCCTCTGCATGGCCGGCCCCGGGGCAGAGGGCGCCGCTCCCGCCTGGCTTCTCATTGGCTGCAGCGCGCGCGGGAGGCGGGTGTTGCTGAGGGGAGCCGCGCGCTGATTGGTTGGTTCGGGGAGAGGCGCGCCGCTATTGGCTGGGAGGGGCCCGCGCGCGGTGGAGGCGGCGGTTGGAGACCGTGAGGGGAGAGCGGCTGTGTAGGAAACTGAGGTAGGACTCGGGGAAAAATGGGGGAGTTGGGGGGAATCTGAGGGGAATTGAGGGATCTGGGCTGCTTTTTGGGGGGGCTTTGGTGAGAAATGGGATATCTGAGATGGGTCCGGGGCGCATTTGGGTGGGTTTGAGGTAGAGATTGTTATAGATAAAAACGAGATCAAGCCGAATTAAATATGATAAAAATAAGCGATATTTATTTTGCGACCGAAACACGGTCCTCGATAGCCACAATCAAAAAGGACAATGCCGAGCCCGGGGTCGGCATCGGGTGAACACACAATGATTGGAACTCTATCGCTCCGATTCCCCAAATGTTCACAAAGCAGTTTTGGTTAGTCCAGTTTTTATACAGTTTTTCCTTGCCCGAGCGGAGGTCTTTGTCTTCTCTTGTCGTTCAGCATATTCATGTAGTTTTCTTTCACCGTGTTGAGCTGGACAAAACCATATCCTGGGAGATGATGAATTCTGATGAGGACATGTCCTGGCTCTCGGGAAGGCGACATGGAGATGTGTCCTGTTGATCTCAGTTTACGGGAAACCGGGCATTCAGATGTATTTTTTCCATGGCGTTGATTAAGGGTGCTTATCGGGTCCTCGTAGCTTGGGTGCCTCCCTAGACAGGGCCATCTCCGCTGCGGCTCGGTCTATTAAGTTGTTAATTTGAGCTATCCTACTTTTGTTGGATGTTACAATGATATAATCAAGCGATCTGTGTCCTTACTGTCTGTGGTTTGGTTTACAAATATTGCTTGCTTTACACTACTATATAATTCTGACACGAATTACATTATATTCATCCATTACAATCCCTCCCCTTCTATATAAGCACATTAATTCGTGTCTAAGAAGTTTTAGTCTTCTTCAGATTCCTCGCTACTATCCCATTCTCTGTGAATAAATCTGTCCCTCTCTACTCGTTCTTCAAACCTAGCCAATGCTTCCACTGCTTTGGTGTTTATTTCACCCTCTTCTAATTTCATTATTTTGGATGTTTTTTTACCTAATATTCCTGAGGCTCGCCCTGGGTCCACAGGCATAGCTGTAGCTTGCATGCTTTGTACGACTGAGTGTATTAACCTGATAAAACATGGTATTAAACAGGGCAGGAATATTACCCTGCTGTGGAACATGCTATAAAGAAAGCTATCTTTTTCCACCAGGCCCCTTCGAATAGCTGGTCCCACCAAGATGCATGAAGGATTGAATTCCATTTTTGAACTGGGACGTGTGCTACCTTTTTTATTTCTGCGGATGAGCCCCTTATGGTCTCTCCATAATCATCGATTTCTATGCCACATTCTGACTCGTTGAATTTTCCGCATACCCCTCCCTCTTCAGCTAACACATAATCTAAGGTGTTCTGTTCTGATATACAAAGGCCCACATTTGGGAATGCTGTTTGGCTAGTGATTCAAGAGCGTCAGAGGTATGGTTGGACACAATTTCCACCACTGCTTGCAATCGAATTAATCGATTAATAAATATATGGGAGTCCTATAACCCCAACTTCCATCTTGGGCCCATGTAGCAGGACCATAATACTCTATTATCCTTTCTGCAGGCCATTCCTCTCCATCCCAAGTTTGGCTGCCACCTACATTTGGCAATTTCTTTTTCAATTCTCTTTTTTCTCTGTTTAAGGTCTCGTATAAGGGTGCTCCTAATAGGCCACTTTCTGATCTTGGTAGGGTAAAGAAAACAGGTAGTATCATTCCCAGTGTACAGGACCCTTTCCATTTTTTTGGTAATTCACTATAAGCTTTTTTTCCACACACCCAGTATATTCCATCTGGGACCTTCCATGTGATGTCTGTATCTTCTGGTTTGGTCCAATAAATACTTAGCTCTCCTAAGGATTGGTAAGGATTAACTCCAGAACCTTTTTTCCAACATAACCCAATTTTTTCACTCCATTCACATGCCTCTTCCTTTTTGGGACTCCAGTACCCAGATGGGGGTTCTGGTTGCCACGTTTTGCTTTTATTATTTGAGTTTACTGTGAGAGTAGATATGCACGGTGTGTATCCTACTACTTCAGTATACTCTTTTCCCTCCCGGCTAATACAAATTGTTCCAATAACTCTTTTGTTCAAGACCCAGCCTCAGGTCTTTGAATTGTTTTTGAAATTTTTGTGTTATCCCATTTCAGGAGTTGTTCTGGAGATAAGCCCTCACCTTTCCAAGGCCATTTTTCTGCTGATTTCAAACCCCCGCAGATCCAGCAATTTGACAAGCCTAATTCAGTGGCAATTTCCTGCATCAGATCAATGAACAAATTTTTATCTGAGGCAGGTAATCCCCAATTATTGTACTGTTTTTCTAATTGATCATATTGTTCGCTCAATGTTCTTAATCTTTCCTGTTCTCTTCTCTTTTCCCTCATTTCTGATTTGTCAAGTTTTGGCTTTGTTAACCCTTTGGCACACTAAGCACCCTTGGACTTCCTGTTTTGCCAATTCAAAAATCCCTTTACATCCGAAAAATTTTAAAAACTGCTCTGCTAATGCTTGAGCCCCCCAATGTGTTTGTTGGTGTAATCTTTTCAAAATTTTCCTAGTGTACTCCTTTGATATGAGTTCCCTCCCGTCTGGTAACTTCCACTTACCTTCTTCCAGTTTTCCTCCTATCTTCTCATATCCTTCGATTTCTTTAGGGGTGGGGTACGGAGGATGCCCCTGAGTCCCATTCCCTTCGACCTCCGGGGTACTTACCTTTAATTATGCTGCACTTTTTGCCTCTTTATCTGCCAAATTGTTCACTCTAGTTCGAAACTGTCTCCCTTTTTGGTGTCCTTTTACATGTACAATTGAGATTGCGTCTGGCCCTCTGATTCCTTCTAGGATTTGCTTTATTAACTCTCCATGAATTAATCCCTTTCCCCAGTGTTAATTAAACCTCTTTCCTCCCAAATTTTTCCAAAGGTGTGAACTACTCCAAATGCGTATTTTGAATCTGTGAAGATTGTCCTTTTCTTTCCCCTTAACCTTTTTAATGCTTGCAACCCCGCATACAATTCACATGCCTGCACAGACCAACCTGCACTCAGGGGACCTGACTCCACTACCTCCCCTGTTTTACCATCCACAGTCGCATATCCTGACTTCCTTTTCCCTTCAACAACTCTCGCTGATCCATCCACAAACCATTTCTCACCTTCCTCTAACTCTTCTTCCTCTAAGTCTGTTTTGATTCTCGTCTGTAATTCTACCACCTCAGCACACTCGTGTAGTTTCTTCTCAAGCTTCCCCAAACAGAAACTCAGCAGGGTTTAATGCCGAAGTTGTCCATAACTCTAAATTATGGCCTCATATTTTAATAACCTCGCATCTGTGAGCCACTTATCCGCCTTTTGTTGCAGTATGCTCCTTACATTATGGGGAGTATACACTATTAACGAGGCTCCTAAAGTTATTTTCTTTGCCTCCCCACTAACAATGCTACTGCCACAATTGCCTGTAGGCAGGTCGGCCAGTCCCTGCTTACAGGGTCTAAAAGCTTTGATACAAACCCCACAGGTTTTCTGTCCCCTGCCCAATCTTGTGTCAATACCCCATGGGCAGTGTGATTACTAACATCTACAAACAACTGAAATGGCCTTTTTACATCAGGGAGACTTAGAACCGGTGCTGTTATGAGTACCTCCTTTATCTTTTTGAATCCTTCTTCATCCTGTTCTGTCCATTTTAATCTATCAGTGGTAAGTTTCTCATATAAGAACTTTACCTTTTCACTATACCCTTCTATCCACTGTCTGCAATACCCCAGAAGTCCCAATGTCTGTCTTACCTCTCTTTTTGTTTGTGGGGGAGGTAAAGCAACAATCCCTGCTACTCTTTCAAGATCCAATTTCTTTTTCCCTTTTGTTAGCCAGTATCCTAAATATTTAACTTCGGGTTCAGTAAACTGGAGCTTGGACTTGGAAACTTTCAGCTCTTTCTCCCCCAGGAAATTTAATAATTCTATAGAGCTTGCTCTCACATTCTTTTCTTTTGTTACCAATAAGTCATTCACATATTGCAATAATTTAGTTCCCTCAACCGGTACAAACTGGCTTAATAGCTGTTCAAGTGCCTGACCGAACAGATTTGGTGAATCTACAAACCCTTGAGGCAAGGAAGTCCACCTGCACTGTTGTTTTCTATTGGTATCTGGATCTTCCCACTGAAGATTTTTCCAAGAAATCCTCTATTACAGATTTTAATCTTCTCCTCCCTTCCATAGGTATGGGATATTGTTTAATTCTAGTAGGTTCTTCTGGCTTATCAATTTCTATATGGATTGCTTCTATTTCTAGTTTCCCTGCTTCTCCTTGGGTGTCCCAGACTTTAGAATTTATTTTTGTTCTCATGCTCTATGGTCAATTTATACAAGCTTACCATAAGCCGTGATCCCAGTACAATCAAGCTGATTTCCAAAGCCACCATCAAATCTCTACCTAATAAATTGTAATCGGCTTCCTCGACTAATAATATATCCCCCAAACAAAATCTAGTTTCCGATTTTATTCTTACATCTTTAATCACCGGTACCTTGAAAGGCTCTCCCTTTGCTCCAATAACCACTATGGTATCTTTACTTTTTGTACATCCCGAGGGCAACCACTGAATTGTACTCCTTTCTGTTCCTGAATCTACTAAAAATATTAATTCTATTTTCTGGGGTCCTATTCTCAGCTTTACCAGGGGCTCCTGTGTTGTTCTGGACCCTAAATGGAAAAGCCCCTGACACCCCTAATCCTCCTGAAAAATCCTCTCATCTTTTTCTTCTGGCAGTCCCTCTTGAAATGTCCCTTCTTCTTACAATAGCAGCACTGTGGCCTGTCTTCCTGGTTTTCCATCTGTTTCTTCGGTGGGGGGTTATGTCTCTTCAGGGTTTGGTGGATCTGTGCTTGTTTCTCTTCTTCTTGGACCTGTTCCTGCCTTTGCGCTTCCCTTACTGCTGCTACCAACACCCTGGCTTGTGCTTTTTGTTGTTCCTCCTCCCTCCTCATGTAGACCCGTTGTGCTTCCCTAAGTAGCTCCTGTGGCCCTTTTTCCTGCCATCCCTCTATCTTTTCTAGTTTCTTTCGTATGTCCTCCCATGATTTTGCCACGAACTGTGCCTTTAAGAGGACCTCCCCGACTGGGGAATCGGGGTCTGTCCCTGAATACATCCAAAGGCTTCTCATCAGCCTCTCCAACCATTCTGTGGGCGTTTCCTCCCTCCTCTGACACTCCCCTAATGCTTTACTCATGTTCTGGCCCTTCGGTACCGCCTGCCCGCACACTCAGTTCTATCATCCTATTCCTGCCATCTTCCATTTGTGCGTCCCACGACGGTCTCTGGCTGGGCCATCTCTGGTCACCTCGTACTCCCTGGGGGTGTCTGCGTTCCCAGTCCCAAATAGCGGCTTGCCTTATCATTTCCCGCTCCTCAATATTAAATAATGGTCTTAATATAGCAGTGATATCATCGTATGTGTATATGCTAGTCCCTAAGAACTCACCTGATCTATCAGCCACCCCTAGCGGGTCATCCATCAAATGACCCATTTCTTTCTTAAAGGCTTTGACATCCGCGGTGTTAATTGGCACATTTACAAAACCGATCACTCCAAGAGCAGTGGGGACTTCTTTCAAAGGGAAGAGATTATGCTTATCTCCCTCGTCCCCACTATCATCATTATTCACCCTCCTTGTCTTGTACCGAGTTCTGCTTGCTGGGGGAGATCTAATTTCCTCAGCAGGAGGGGTCCTGTGCTTTTTTATTACTAGTGGTGGAGGGGGTAGGGGTTGGGGTGCTGCTGGAGCCTGTTCCAGTGGGACTGAGGCTTCTGGCAGCTGTCCAAGCATCAGGGCTGCCGGAGTTTGCACAGACTGATGCGGGAAACCCCCCAGTCCCGGCAGGGGCGCCGGAGCCCGTGCCGGCTGAGATCCGGGATAGGGATGAGATTGATGTGGGAGGTTTGCGGGCATCGGCACCGGGACCGGAGCCTGCATGGGTTGGGCTTCAGGGTTGAGATATGGGGTGGAAGTTTGTCTAAAGGTTCCCATGTTTTGCCCAGAGTTGCGGCACTCTTGCACGTTTTTACCGGGAACAATCCTGTGCTAGCATATTTCCAAAGTTTGGCGTAATCCCTTTCCTCCTTATCTGGTGGATATTTACTGTTTATGTGATTGAGCAAAGCTCGGCAAGTCCATTTCTCGAGCGTACCAAAAATGGGCTAAACTAGATGTTCCCTTATTTCCTTTTCTCCCCATTCTTCAATACAATAATGGATCATTTTTTCTTTACACCTCCCTCTCCTCCCGGGACACTCCTCCCAATGTTCCAAAATCCATCCCAGCGGGCTGTCTCTTGGGATTTTAGGCAATTTGTCCCCTCAGGCATTTAAGGGCCTCTTTGGGGCTTTTACCTGAATTTTGCTTTTTCTGCCACATCCTTAAACGAATGGAAAATTTCCTTGCCTTGTTTCTATACTGGACTCGTCCAGATGACCTCTTTTTTGGAGTTTAGAGGTACTGTATTAGTTTTTAATTTATTTTTTCCCCACATGAAGAATTTCAGTGGATTTTGGGGGGATTTGGGCGGATTTGGGGGATTTCAGGGAATTTGTGGAGGGATTTTGGGGGATTTAGGGAGATTAGGGGAAATTTGGGGGGATTTTGGAGATTTCAGGGGATTTTGGAGGATTTATAGGAGATTTCAGGGGAGGATTTGGGGAGATTTTGGGGGGATTTTGGGGATTTTGGGGGATTTTGGGGATTTTGGGGGAATTTCTTGGTGGATTTTTGGTGATTTTGGGGAGATTTGGGGGAATTTGGGGAATTTCAAGGGGATTTTGGGGGGGTTGGAGTGATTTTGGGGGTTTTGGGGCAATTTAGGGGAGATTTTGAGTTTTCAGGGGATTTTGAGGGATTTTGAGAGATCTTTGGGGGTTTGGGGGGAATTTGGGGAGAGATTTGGGGGTTTTGGAGGATTTAGGGGATTTCATGAAGTCAGGGGATTTTAGGGGTTTCTCCAGAACCCTGCAGATCCCCAGACCCCCAAAACCCCTCCGACCCCCAAACCCCCAGCCCCCCAAGCCCCCAGACTCACTGGGGCCCGTCCTGGATCAGGGGGGCACGGGCCGGTGGAACAGGAGCCACTTCCAGGGACCCTCGAGACTTTTTGGGAGGGGGCACCGTGGGAGACCCTCCCAAACTGAGGGGGATCCCCTCCCCCAAAACCCCCAGAGCCCGGTCAGGGTGGGCTGGGACCCCCAGGAACCCCAAACCAACCCTGGGACCTCCCCAGGAACCAGCGCGGGAGGCGGGTGTTGCTGAGGGAGCCAGCGCTGATTGGTTGGCTCGGGGAGAGGCGCCGCTATTGGCTGGGAGGGGCCCAGCGTGGCGGACGAGCGTGACGGGAGAGCGGCTGTGTAGGAACCTGAGGTAGGGCCGGGGAAATGGGGGATTTGGGGGAATCTGAGGGAATTGAGGAGTCTGAGGTGCTTTTGGGGAGGCTTTGGGGGCGAAATGGGGGATTTAGGGGGTCTGAGGGAATTGAGGGTCTGAGGTGGGTCTGAAATGGATGTTGGGGGCTCTGTGGGGAATTGAGGGGTCCGAGGTGGGGCCGGGGAAATGAGGTGCTTTGGGGGTCTCTGAGGGAACTGAGGGGTCTGGGGAAGCTTTGGGGGAATTGGGGTATCTGAGGTGGAGCCCGGGGGACATGGGGAAGTTGGGGGTCTGAGGGGAAGTGAGGGTGTGAAGTGGGTCCCGAATGGATTTGGGGCGATTTGGGGGGTCTGAGGGGAATTGAGGGGTCTGAGGTGCGTTTGGGGAGGCTTTGGCAAAACTGCCCCAAAACACCCCAAACTCAGAGCAACGCCCCAAAATCCCTGAGACACACCTCAAAACTGCCCTGAGTGCCCCAAAACACCCCAAAATCCCAGAGCAACGCCATGAAGATCTCCTTTGCAAAAAAGTGACCCAAACCCACCTGAAAAAACCCCAAACCCGAAAAAATGAGCCTGGAATACCCCAAAATTCCAGAGAAATGCCTCAAAACCGCCGCTCAATACCCCAAAACTGCCCCAAAACACCCCAAATCCCTTCAGGCTGCCCCAAAATCAACTAGAAACACCCCAAAATCCCATAGAAACCCCCTAAATTCCCTCCAAACAACCCCAAAATTCCTCTAAGCTGCCCCCAAATATTCCAAAATTGCTCAAAATCAGCCCCAAACACCAAAAATCCCAGAAAACTGCCCCAGAAATTGTCCTGACCCTGCCCCAAACCTCCCAGCTGCCCCCACTCCACCCGATATGTCAGCTCAGACCAAATCCTCATTTTTTTTTCCAAATCTTTTTTTTTAAACCCAAATCCTCTTTTTTCCAACCCCAAAATCCTTCTTTGTGCACCCCAAATGTCGTTTTCAGACCCCAAATTCTCTTTTTCCCAGCTCAAATTCTCCTTTTCACACCCTAAATCTTTTCAGCATCCAAAGTCCCCTTTTCCCACCTCAAAATCTTTTTTTTCCACCCCAAATCTACTTTTTCAATCCCAAATCTTCTTTTACCAACCAAAATCCTGACTTCAAATCCTCAAACCCCACTCTAAATCTTTTTTTCCTCCCCCAATTCTCCTTTTCCATCCCAAAATCTTATTTTTATATCCCAATTTCTACCCCTTTTACCCCAAAATCTCCTTCTGCCACCGGAAATTCACTTTTAGGGTTCCCCAGGGCTTTTTTTGGTTCCCCCCCCTCCCCGCATTGTACCCAGGGTCTCTCTGCAGGCATTGCACCTGGACCTGCTCCCACCCCAAATCAATCCCAAACCAACCCCAAATCAACCCTAAATGACCCCTGCTGTGCCCCCCAAAGTGGAGTGGTTTTGGAGGGGAGTTTGGGGTCACGTGGGTTTGACCCCAAATTCTGGGGATGGTGGAGGTTTGATTTTAAAGTTTGGGGGTTTTGACACCCCAGGGTTTGGGATGAGGGGGTTTGACCCCAGAATTTTGGGATCAGTGTGGTTGGACACCTTAAATATTTCAAACCCCAGAGTTTGGGAATTGGCGGTTTGACATGTCAAGGTTTGGAGTCTGAGGGGGTTTGATCCTAAAATTTGGGGTCAAGGATGTTATACACCTCAGGATTTGGGGTTTGGGGGGGGTTGGCCCCAAAGTTTGGGATTTGGGTATCAGGGGGGTTTAACCCCAAATTTTGGGATCAGAGGGGTGGACACCCCAAATATTTCAAACCCCAACG